>JAXCEF010000094.1:0-150800 GCA_037178605.1 Colletotrichum euphorbiae
CCCCCCCCTTCGGTCAGACTGACTACCTTCCACGGCCCGGACGCTCGACACGGGCCAGCGTCCAGTCCAGTCGTAGCGGCTACCTAGTCAGATTTGCCGGCGCCATTCCGCACCATTTCTTTTTCCCACCCAAGGTGCGTTATCGCCGTTCCCCGATCTCTTTATCAATTAGGTTATCTTAGCGAGCCAAGCGCGTCATACCTAGGGGGCTTACCTAATGTCACCTCACCTGCGGGACTTCCGAAGAGGCAACGACAACGAAGAACGCATGAGTTTAAGCCGCAAGTCATCCAACCTTTTCTGCTCGATGCATGAAACCGGCCAATTTTTCCTCCATCACATCAGTCCAATTATTCTTCTTCCGACCTTCTTCCTGGAGGGATCCAGCTTCTCCCGCTCGCAACGACGAATGAGATCGCGCGCATGTTTCGAGTTTGCAAATCTCTCGGAAAATCCATGGCACACCGACTAACTACGCTATCGCCATGAATGTCATCAATCAACATGCCTCACCTCGGCAGACAGAGTCAGGACAATCGTCTGACATTCACAACCCGACCAACCCTGCCCTGCAAACACGTTCACCAGAGTTAGGAGGAAAACTGACAAAGAGATGACGAGTACCGCAAAATCCACCCGGAATGGCGAAACCGCCTCGCTCGACGGAGTTGCTCAAAACAGCCTTCGCCGACCTTCCATGCCTCCGTTTAAACTTGTTTTACGCCAGGCATGGCAGTTGCTGCCGCCAACCTTTTCTCTCGCCGGAGAATCGGTCACGCGCTCCGACAAGTCAGCCGCGAGTGTCGGTAGAGTTCAAAACTTGACCCAATGTCTTGACAACATTGCGCACCCGGAGCAAGCGCACTGGGCTCATCGCGCGACGGGCTGGCCGGACGATATCGTCTCTCTGGTGAGGACATACCGCGGGTGGGCGGCGGCTGCTGCAGAAAGTTGGTCGTTCATTTCGACACGATTCATCGAACCAAAAACGGATGGTGTGCCGGCGGGGAGTCTCCTGAGGCAACCTGGTACCGATAATGTTGGCCCTTGACTGGAATGCCAACGTCTCGGCAACGGACGCCAACTTTTTGGCATTGCGGACTGGCCGATCACCTTCTTTGTCAAGACGTGCAGATGTGGAGTATCTCGATTGATTTTGGCTTGACAGCAGTAGCTCAGGCCGGGACTTGAAAATGTCCGGATTTACTGCCAAGGCCAAAGTTCAAGCGTAGCTGAGTCGAACATCGTGACTCGCGCCAGTTCGCATCTCCGTGCGCGATTGATCCGCAATTGGGCGTTTGCGTTGCCCTGAGTCGATTCCCGCGCGCTTCCCTTGGGACTCTAATCCATGTGGCATTGATCTCCGTCTCTTCTTCTACTTCTAGGACCGGTGATATCAGATGGAGTGCCTCTCTGTAAGCGAGCAAACGCATGGCCGTGGCCCCCCGCGCACGAGGTTCAATTAGTAGAATGATGGCAACGTCTACCTGCTTCTTTTCATGCGACAACTTGTGAAAACCTCTTATCACGAGGCGACTAACGGGCATCACTGCTTCTATCAGACCGGTGCTATTAACTCTGCTATCTTTGGACCAGACATAGAAAATGCACCTTGGAGCCTCTGAGAGAGGTTATGGGTCATCAACGAGTCCCGGTATCTATCCTGCTCCGCTTATGTCTACTACAGAGGATAGGGTAATTAGGATAGCCTCTGATTAGGTGTTGCTGCAGTTGCTCTACCCCTTCTAACGCGGCTCACCAGCGAGGCTTGAGTTAGATGTGAACGGCGGCATCGACTAGCGCAACGGCGTGGAATATCATTGCGCAGAAGGAGCTTAGCTGAACACCATCTTCCAACGTTCGGCGGAGAGGAGATGAGACATGTTCCGAAGCGTGGCACCATCTTGCCGCTTGCGGCAGTCGTCGAGATCCAGTCGATTCTATTATCGACTTGAAGTCAATGCCAACAGAATTTGCGACGACCTCGAGTTTGGTGTGATACAACGTTGACATAAACTTACATTCATTTCTTGATCTGCTTGCCGGAACCTCCTCATGACCGGTTGCAGTGAGTTGCGAGTCGCCGTCGAGACGTGGATTCTTCGAGCTCGGCTGACCATGGACTTGAACGCGTCCATCACCAATGAACCACACTGACTTTGCGGAAGCTTTCGTCCGCTCGGTAAGAGGCGAGGATATACTGATCACTGATGCCAGCATTATCAAATGCCGAACCAAGCTTGACGTCGCATAGTGAGCCTACTTCTATCCTCTTATCCCCCCATTCCCATAACACAACGAATCCATTTTAGTGACTTTCCAATTACCTGAATATTCAAAAGCCACAGACTGCTTTACAACAGCTCAAATCCTCCATGTCTCCACCGACTGAACATTATAGCGTAGAGGACGGCGCCGGTAGCACCCATAATAAGGCGAGCGATCCCCATTGTCTGTCTCTTCTTCAACGGGCACTTAGGACCAGAAAACCTCCCGGGAACACTCATCACCAGCGTCCTCCTATCAAGTTATTCTCGATCCGGCAACAAGAAGCCCAAAGATGTCCTAGACAGATGGTATCCAAACAACACAACGGTACGTGGACTATCAAACACGCGTCGATATAATGCCGTGCCCTTCTTTGGGTCTAAGCTCCTGCTCTGCCTCATCCACGATCCTCCGTACCATAAGTCTAGCCTACTGACGAAACCTCATTGCAGAACGCCAAACGGCCTAAACCGGACTGGGACGGACGGCTTCGTCGGGCCTCCTCCTCAGGAAGTCGTCACCCTTGGCCCATCTTCCGGGATGCGCGGGCCTCATCGACCGCTTTGGCAGAGAGGATACTGTTTTTTTCGCCCCGTTCAACTCTCCCTTCGCCAAGCGGAGCCTCTCTCCCGCGAGCTTGAATTTCATCGTCACTCCTGAGAGCGACCTCGCCCACAGGATCAATGTTGGTAGACAGGATGCAATTGAGTAGAGGGAGAGCATATGTCCCATTACCTCCTGTCTGCATTAGCCTGTCGCCTGATGGGTGTACTTTGCTTTCATAAGGTGGATACAGAAACGGCTCTTTTCCACAAAGTCTCCAAGCACATTGTCGCAACATCATCACCGAAGCCTCAACTCATGAATAACTGACGCGATGCGAAGCGCGCAGGGATCAGGAGGCAAGTATGGTGTCATCCGTATCAGCCATCACTCGAAACTTGAGAGAGTAGAAGCAGCGAGCAACCGAGAAAATTTCTTACCCAAGTGGCGCTAGAGGGGGGGACATCATCTGCAGTAGCAAGCCCGAGTTCGCGCTCGCACAAAATGTCAAGGATATCAGATAATAGACCAAAGCCAGTACCCTCCATTCGCCTCCCGCTCATCGATAGATCAACAAAGTCTCGGGGTAACACCGTTGATCTTCTCCACCATCCCGCAGATCGCCACCGCGAGATTCATACGAGAAAGCCAACATCAAAACACGGCCAAAACACACATCGACGGAGATCACTCTTGGCAAACAAGCAAGACTCTTAGGCGTCGGGTTGCCCGTTGGTTTAGCAAAGCCCCATTCAACGTTATTGAAACAGCACACGCGATGGGAAGACCACAATATGCAGCCAACTCGCCCAATCAGCTATTCCACGTTCCCCAACGCACCGAGGTTATAACGGACCCTACCATCCGACAACAGCGGAGGGGAATGGTTGCATACGGGTATCTCATAATAGCAAAGACCATATCATCGGGCCTCGCGGGACTCGCGGACGGGCCAAGACCAGGGGGTGCGGCGGCCTCGGGGTGTTGTTTGGTGATTCGGCGCCGTTGCACACACACGTCGGGCAGACTTTTGCAACGATTCGCCACCCGCATATGCCAAAAAAGAAGGTTACACCTCGGGAAAACCTCCATCAGACCAAAGGAATAGTTGTGGGCTTTCAGCTCCATCATCTCGAGACGGGTCCCCGACATCAGACCACCAAACAACATGCTCGACTGCAACAAAACATGCTTGACCCGATCATGCTGGTCGAGCATCTTGCGTATTCGTAGGTGACTCGCAACAACCTAGCTACAGGAGTGTGGGGCGTAGGTGGTTTTGGGTTTCACGGGATTGCAACCACAAGACTGCGGCGCCAAACGTCGGAACTTCCGAGCTGAAGTTGACGGTGCCCTTTCACGATTCGCCGCGCGCGGGTTCGAGGCTCAGGGGGCCTTCTTTTCGACGCGCAAGACTGTGATTCAGAGTTGCCAAGACATAGACACATAGTGTACACGCACACATGAGGTTGAAGCAAACAAGCAAAACAGGGCCCATAGAAAATGCCAAGTTTTGCTGATGCGAGAGAGAAAGGCTTGGCAACGTTCAAAGACGAGGAAAAGGGGGGGGGGGGTGGCGTTAGGCCCATTCTCGAAGCTAAGCAACACATGAACAGGCGGGTCTTTTGTCGGTCTTCAGACACTGGACTCGTCGTCGTCACCTCATGAGACGATGACGAATGCTGGACGTTGCTCCGTTGAGGAAACCCGTCGTGTGAGAAGAACGCAGAGTCTCGCGTTGCGGATAGAGACACTCGCGCCGCGGGATGGTCCTCGCCGGACGGGTCCAACCTTACGGGCAGACCATGTTCAGATGTCGAGAGTTTTTGGTTTCTTCGTGGGATGGCAGGCGTTCTCTCCATGTTGAGTACGGCTGCACGGGAGCCGAAGTTTGATATTGAGCCTCCCGAGGGCGGCTGTCCGTTGGGCGGGCCGCTCGTTGGGCTGGGCCTCGAATCAAGACACTGCCGACGAAGATTGCACAGATTTCCGAGCCGCCGATCGGTTGCAGGCCATGTTACTCAAGCGATAGGTTTGTCACGTCAATCCAAAGCCAAGCAAACACGACGAGCCTCAGCCGCCGTGATTGCCGCGGCGCCTCGACTCAGGGCCCGTAGAACCGAGAGGCTAGACCGCGGTACGTTACACAGGGACGCAAGATATCCTACTCCTAGAATACCTTATTTCGGGTCCCGGATACGATGATGGGCGGGATGGAGAGGTCAAGCATAGATGCCCCTCTGCGGTAATTGACGGTACGAGATAGTTGGCGAGGCGAGGGTGCGATGGTTGCATGCAGAGTCGCATCGTTGACGGGGTATAAGTGTGCCCCTCTCCAATCTCCAGACGCAGCGGTGGTGGTGAGCTGACGGTGACCGGGCCAATCAAGGGTTCATCGAATGTCGGTTAGTCGGAGAGGCCTGAAGCCATTCTCCGTAGAAGCATGGTGTAGTGTATGTATCCCGAGGTTCAAATTCCGTACCGGCGGGCGAGTTCCACCACCGTCTCGAAGACGCTCCGTGAACAAGGCAGTTGGTTGATTCCACGCACTCCCCAGGTATATGCGCAACAAGTCTTGGCCGTCAGAGAACAAGGCAAGCCGCATGCCTGTCCCGTCGAACAATCGACTCATCTGCATCTGGAACACGATTCAACAGACAACCCGGCGTGAACCGTCAAGTTCCATCGCATGCGCCAACGAGCAAGGACCAAGATGGGATGGCAGTGTCGTTCGTGCTCCCGACAACAGCACCGTCTCCAATGCCTTCCTCTGCTCTCTGTCTCTTGAACGTTTGAAGTTTGAACAGCCAATACCCCTGCTGGACCGTGAGAGCCAACCCAAAACCCCGGACAATTCCAACACAGAGCGGAGCATGTTACCTTGGCTCGTTCATCCCTGGCCCCCCCGGCGCCGCTGCCGCCGCTCTTGTCTCGAGCGAGACCTGCACGACGACTTGTCAAGCCCGCGTCGACGTTTCATCCGTTGTCATGGTTCCCTTTATGGGCCAATAACGCAGCGCGAGACCCGTCGCGCCACGTCTGGTTTCACACCATTTGGCGTGCGTCGTCCTCTTCTTTCTCCGCCGTCAACTCGTTTTTGGCTCGTCTGTCGTCTGTTCTTCAGTCCAAGTCAGAAACAAAGTAAGAAGCGACAAGATAAATATGTATGGCTTTGCTATATCCATCAGTTGGGAATGATCGTCCTCCCTTCTTAATTTTTCCCGCACCTCATCGCTGGATTCTCGGTGGCTTCGCTCGCGGCTCGGTCGCCTTCCACCCAGGAGGCCCAGGTCTACTCGGGGGTTCCTATTCGCTCGTAACGCTCCTAGGCAAGGTTGTGCCGGCTACGATCTAGGGCTGGCCGCGTGCTGGATGTTTGTACACGTGTTGTAGGACTCAGGAGTACAATACAGAGGTAGTGCAGAACTCGTTGTTGATGCGGGGTTTTGCAAGATGGGGGTTTTGACGGGGCGTCGGCTAGTCTACGTCGTTGCAACTCAACCTCGGTGCTCTGTGGTCCTTTCAGGCTCCCGTCTGGAGTCGAGAGGCCTCATCGACGGGTGGGTGGTCTTGACTGGTTTGAGGGTTCTCTGACTGGTTTCCAATCTTATGTAAGCCCGAGCCAAAAGCTGTGACTTGTGAAGAAGAGGGAGGCTTGCGTCTTGCATAACCGCTTCACAACCATCCGGTGTAATGAGTCAGCCATATCTACGGATATGAGCGCGGCGGCAAAGACCACGGCCAGACAGAGAGAGATCGCTCCATTCCGAGATGGGGGAGGCTCCCGAGATTGGAAGCGAACGTGCGCGTCTCTGGTGCGACGTAGCTCCGATGATTAGCAGGGCCCCGTCACCAGCATGCAATTTTGTTACAGAGGAGAACGGCGGGGGAGGGAAAAGAAGAAGTAGAAAGCGAGCGAGCGGTACGTGTCCCTCGGTATCTTTTGATTTTGGGTACTAAACCAGAAGAGGCCAATGCCTTCATCTCACTCCCATCATCTCAGGTGAACTCTTGACGATGGCATCAGGACTCGGCCCAACCCCGCCAGCTAAAGTGCCCGATCACCGTCAAGAACCCGGTTCATCGATTAAAGTTGAAGCCGTCGTGCGGATCGTGCGGCCGTGTTTGTGTGTTCTGTTCGGTAACGGCAACGCCACCACGATCCATCAACATTCATCAACCGACCTTTCGCCTCATCTCGGAGCAAAAAAAGCAGAAATCACCCCTATCTCTCATGAACGGCCGGGTGAGAGTAGTGTACGTGCGCCCCGGTCGACGATCTCCTTGCAGGGTTCACTGGTATGGCCAGGTCGTTCATGTGGGGGGGGGGGAGGAGGGGAGCGGGCAGCTGAGCCTCTCGGTCGTCGCCTGAGCGCATTAACCTCCAAAATAGGGTACAAGAAAGGCGGAGCGTCCATCAGTTCGAGAATCGGAAGGCAAAAAAGAAGAAGAGCAAAGCAAAGCAAAGCAAAGCAAAGCAAAGCAACCTTGCACCAATCGGCTGAAGCCGGTGAACCTTGCCTGCGGTTGCGGTTCAGGAGCTGGGTACATCGAGTTGCCGGCGTCTGGTAAACGAACTGTTGGCCTCCAGACAGATTTATCCCGAAAGCTCCCAACGGCACACTACTTCTTTGGTACAGTCGCTCACGATTGAATTCGTGGCAATACTGTTATGCCCCGCGCACACCAGATCTGGGATGGTTCGACGAAAGACTCTGTCTCCCCCAAGATATGCTCATGCTGCTGCCGTGCCCTGCATCGCCGAGACACTTGGCCTGGAGAGAAAGGGACGCACGCAGCATCGATGCAGGACAGACAGCACGGGGAGATGGGGAGCCACGGGGGGACCGGGGGAGGAGGGGGGGGGGGGAGGCTTCTTGGCATGTCAGGTTGCCTTCTCGCTTCTTTTTTGGGTTCTTGCGACGAGAGATCATCGCAAGATTTCCGGTGCCCACCGCTAATGCTACGGACCTTGCATGTCTTAAGGCCTAGAGGAAAACGGCCTGGCGGGTGGTTTTGACGGGAGGCCGATGTCTTCTGCAGAAGTTGAAGTCAGTCTGACAGGTGGTGCTGCAGGGGACGGATTTCGGTCCTGGCCCGTCGGAGCGCATTTACGGTTCGGATTGCCCATTTGCTCGGTCGTGACTTTTCATCCACGAGAAGAAGTCCTCGACGCTTCTTCTTTTCTGCAGTCTGTTCACCGCGATTCCGCCTCCCCTTCCATTAGTGAGGCCTCACATCCAACAAGACAGAGAGGCGGGGAGGGGTGGTCACGTCACGTCACGTCAAAACAGCGTAAATCACAGACGCGCCGCCCGTGAACCTCCCGCGACAATCCCCAAGCACCCCCCGGGAGAAAGAGGAAGAGTTGGTGGGCGTGCGAGAGGAGGGGCCTGGGGAGGGGGTTCGGACGCGAAGGAGGTTCACGGGGTTTCAACGGTTTCGAGAGAAGCTCCTCGAAGGTCGTATTTTCTCGAACACGGAGCCGCGATCTCCCAAACAGACGGAGACCGAACGGTGTGATCGTTGTTTTCTTGGTTTTATTTGCATGACGTATTCCTGCATTGGAAGGGTGATATTGCCAAAAGTCCTTGTCGGGGCATGGCACTGCAAGCCATTGAGAGTTGGTGACACTTCTTGGTGATTTCGCGTCCTACATAGCATTCCGGAAATGCAGTCATGGGCGGGCTGCGGCGACGGCGGCGGCGTGGCTTGCGGCGACTCCCGAGCCGTAAAAGCCAGCCAGGGGGGGGGGGGGAAGGCGACATCGTGGCCTCGGAGCATTTGAGAGATGGCAAGGGGCGGCGATTGGATAATTTAGAGTTGCTGACACAGCGCAATGGTCAGTCGGTGAGGTGGTTTAAGTGACGTGAGATTGCTGAGAGGCCGTGTGCAGGAGAGAAAGCTAGATGCGTCTTGTGTTGGAGTGCGGGACGGGGGGATCTCGCGGCGGGCACACATGGCAGTCAGGGATGCCAAGAAATGGGGATTGAGAGGGGGCGGGGGAGGCTAGACGGCAATCGGCAGACGGCAGTCAGGGCTCATGAAGTATATGTACGCTTCGTCATTTACGTCGGTGAAGTTTGCGATGATGTGAGGGAGGGAACGATGGCATGCAAAAGCCTCATCCCGGGATGGCGGAGTCCGTCTGAATGAGTTGATAGCAAGGGGGCCGAGAAGGTGGGGAAAGAATTAGGTATGGATGGAATGGAATGGGAGGAAGGATAGGAATGGATGACGGGTGAGAGAGCGATGGCTGCAGATGCAAAGCGTATCTGCGAGATGGATGCTATCTAGTTCACGGGTTTGGATTGGGGAAGTTCAGATCTGTATGGCTGGCTCAGCTACTCATTCACTCCATCAGTCACGCTCTCTCATGGGGGGGGTGATGAGAGGGTTTGCATGAGTAAGGAGGGGAAAAAAGGACGCAGCAGAAGGAGTAGACGCAAGCCCAGAGGAACAGCGCAGAGTCAAGACTTCTTCGTGGTGCTTACGGAGACGAGGCCAAGAGGTGGTGAGGGCATCAACGACGAATACGATTCGCAAGACAATATCCAGCCATCGAGCGATTGTACCACCATAATAGAGCAGAGAGAGATGAAGAGAGAGAGAGAGAGCATGAGCGAGAGCCATGAGCGTGGGTGTACGTACAGCTCAGTTTGACAGCTCATGCACAGTCAGTTACAGCCAGGCGCACCCAAGCATGTCTGTGTCAGTGTCAGTCCGTTACGTGCCTGATGCTAAGGGGTGCTGCAACTGATGGTATTTTGATGCAGGCTGTGTCCATTGATGGGCACTGGGAGTCGGAGTCAGTTGCAGTTGTGCATCAGCTCAGCAAATCTGTGGCAGTAAGGTGAACGTCCGCCGCCTCAGGCCCTCAGAAGATGGACGAGGGAGGGACGAAAAATTGGAGGCGACTTGGACGTTACAGATTTATCGAAATGGCAGGGTCGAAACCGGCCCCCAGTGTGGGGAGAGAGAGAGAATCGACGACTAACGTCTCCAGGCGTTGGGCTTGTTTGACTTGGCACGGCCACTCATAAGCGCGCTTGGCTGCCGCAGCGCCCAGAAAGGTAACCGCTACGGCTTGACGCCTTCCCATCGCGAACCTAGCCTCCTTCAGAACGGATCCCATCTGGGATACGTACCGACTCGCCTCCTTGCAGAAGGCGGGCTGCCACTATCCGTAAGGAGGGAAGTTCCTGCCAGTTTTTCCAGGGGAAAAGGAGAATGAGCCCCACTTTGCCTACTTCTCAACTGTGAAGATAATCCCCCCCTACTCTGTACAGAGATCACTTCGTTATAATAGTACTGTAGCGAGGTAGCTTTAGGTCTAAAATCTTTTCATAATTTCTAATTAGAATATATTTTGTTTCTTTATTTATTATTAAAGTAGATATTATAATTACATATAATAAAATATAAAGTATAATAAAAATCCCTTTTTAGTCTTCTATTTCTTTTGAATATTCTCTAAGAACTTTACTTCTATTTTATTGATATAATCTAAACTATAGAAGATTTATTTACTGTTGAAGGTGAGGTGAAGGTGAGGGGTCCCGAATAGCCTGGATGGGGTCCCGAATATCCTGCCCCAAAAAAGGGTCACAGAGAAACAATGGTGAGGGAAGGAAGGATCTTGAAATCTGGAAACGACTTGGGGGAAAAAATTGAAGGATCTCAAACAGCCTAAACAGAGAGACATTTCCACCCAACTTGGAATGCGGCGCGACCCAGCGAGCAGGAACCAACCAGAGCCGCGAATTCCGGGCGTCTCGTCGCTGCATCGAAACGGCCTCACCCTCACCAGGTCATCTCAGCGCCAGAGCCAGCGGCTATCACCAACGGCATCTGCAAGCCGCCAGACTGCCGTTTTTTTCTCTGCGACGGTCGACCTCCAAGGGTTGCGCGCGCGGCTGCGGCGCTCATTTGCTCCACGCTGCGTAATACCGTCCAAGGAGGCGACGGCTTTACGACGGCATGTTTCTGCTTGCTTGCTTGCTGAGGTGCTTCTCGATGCGCCTCTTCCGCTTCGCTTCGACGGTGACTCGGATTCAGTCAAGAAACAGAAACATGGGAGAGTGCAGACATCTAGACGTACACACAGCTTGAGCTTGCATGGCTCGCATGGCTCCTGTGGTGATTGCACCAACTCAATTTCCTCAGATGCCTCTCGAGAGATGCTCGCCGTCCGTCCCGTCAGCTAGACAGAGACCGTTGGACCCGATCCGTCCCATTCATCCATTCGCCGCACGTCGCCGAGTAAAATTGCCAGGGATGATCGGCTTGCGGTGGGTGTGTGCTCACCTTACCACACCTCGCGAGAAAGCGCCTGAGCCAAGCGTGTGTGTTTGTGCGTGTAGCTGCCGCTGGTTGTTGTGGTTGTGGTACTCCGTAGACTCTGATTTGACATCCTGGCACGCCGAATCGCTCGTGGCCCGAAATGTATTTCGTGTGATAGGTATGTTTAATCCCTAGCACTGGTATCGTGGGGACAGAGGTCCACTTGTAGACACCTTTGAATGGCTAGAAGATCGCTTAACAGCACCAACGAGAAGAAGTACCTGTGGGAAATGCTCAAGCCACAACAACCTGAACAGGAGGAATAACTTCGGCCTGCTACCGCACTAATTCATGACGACGGGTCACCGCCAGCGAGGAAAAAAAGGAAAAAAAGGAAAAAAAAAAAAATAAAGGGAAAGAAAATGGGTCGGTAAGCTGCCCCTGGCCCAGGACAAACCCTGTCCAATACAAACCACTTCCGCTACGCTGCTACGGTAAGGTGCACCATACCCATACTAAGGTAAGGTGCCTTGCCTAGTCTCAAGCCCCTCCCGCACCAGTCCTTGACATGTACCTCACCAGCACCTCATGTCTCTAGCCTGGTGTCAGCGGCCTGCATCAGCATCTCCCGAGGGAAGCTATGCTGCTCCAAGTTTAGACTACAGACAAGAGGCAACAGACAGACAGCATGAGAGATGATTGAGCAAGGACTCGCGATGCAGCGCTGTTGTTGTGTTGATCTCATTCTGAGACTGCGTGTGCGCGGAAAGCCTCTTGGTCGGTACTTGGCTCAGGCGCTCGGTACTTGGCTTGCTTCTTTTCCACGACACGTTAATTGTCTTGACTGCCGCTGCCACTGCCACTGCCACTGCGTGACCTCGGCCACTGAATGCCATGCTGCCCTTTTCTATGCACAATTATCTGCCAAGTCTCGGTTGCATCAACACCAAAGCCAAGCCATGGCCATGACAAGCAGACAGACAGGACGGGACTGAGGAGAAGCCCAGCAAGAAAGGAGGGTGGGAACGTATCTGTCATGTACGTACTCCAGTCTCCCCTTCCTCTTTCCCTTCTCCCATTGCCCGATTAAGCTAAGATCGGGTACGTATCTTATATTCAGCATGTAATCTCTCTGCAATCTGCAAATCGGTAGCATCCGCCTCTGTCTGATCTGGTCTCTCTTTAGTCTCTAGGCTCTTACCTTGCTTTGCTGTGCTTGGTCTGAGCATGAGTCCTTCTCCCACTCCCATCTCATCCTCAAGTCAACTCAGAAGTCACAGCCCATTGTCTCCTCGCGTTTTGTATCCTCGTCTCTTTCTCGGCTCTTGCTCCTTGTCCGTCTTTCCTTCATGGGTCCTAGTCCCCATTGTCTTGTCCACTTTGTGCAGACTGCAGAAGCATCCTCGTCCATCGTTCGTTCATTAATCCCCCATCCCTCCTCGACCCTGGGCCTCTTGTCCGTCGTCTTCTTGCACAAGCACAAGCCCTCTTCCACACTTCCACACTTTTACACCCCCGGCGGCCCTTGCCCGGTCCTAGCCCATGTCACCAATTCTCATACAGGGCAAGGCAAGGCAAAGCACAACCCAGGGCATGGTCCAGCTGCTCCAGCGCAAACTGCAGATGCCAGACGCAGCCTGCGTACGGATACTTAGTACTTGATGTATCCTACACCCCGGCTCGCTCCCGTCCCCTAGTCCTGAGGTGTCGTCCACTTCATCCCTCCCACACCCACCCCCTTCCAGTTGTCTTTCCTCGTGGCCCGTCGTTATACTTAAGTTACTTCCCTCAACCTCCCATTCGGACCCAGCTGTGCTTGGCCTTCCGTCTTTTATTACTTCTTGCTCCGTCTCTCTCTTGTCGTATTCCGTCTCTCTCCCGTCTCTCTCCCGTCTCTCTCGCCCGTCTCTCTCCCGTCTTCCATTTAGTATATCCGTCAACAACCTCCCACTCAAGTGGCCGGATTGCTAAAGCATCTCTCCCACACTCTCACACACCAACCCTCCGCTTCTTTGCCTATTCTTTTACCATACTTGTTTAACCGGTTCGGGCTTTTTTTTCCTACTGCAGAAAAGAATCGTATCAAAGGCTTTGTGTCGTGACTAGTATCAGAATCCTTTTTTGCGTCTTCTCTCAGCATCGCACTCCTTCCGCCGCCTCAACCCAACGAGTCACTCACTCCCAAGCACGCCTCCTTCCGTGCTCCCCGCCTCGACGACACACCTTTTCTCTCGTCGACCTTTTTTTGCTCCCAACTGCCCATAGACCAGCGGTCTCCTATTTTCGCTTCTTCAACAATAGATCCTTTTCTTTTATCAGACGACCAAACGACGACGAGCTAGCTCTCTCCCGTATCCCCTCCTTGTCAGAACATCAACAACTCCGTTATTAAATACACGTCTCGCCCAACATGGTTCGCGGACTGTCGACCTTCATCGCGGCTGTTCTGCCCGCCCTCGGCCTCGCCGCCCCTCTCGACATCGGCGGCAGTGGCAGCGCGACCAGCGCTAGCGGCAGCTTCATGGGTGTCCCCATCTCCAACCTCGACGCCCTGGACCTGATCCCCAACAAGTACATCGTTGTCTACAACAACACCTTCGACGACGATGCCATCGACATGAAGCAGCAGTCCTTCATCACCTCCATCAAGAAGCGCAACATTGGCAAGCGTGCCCTCGATGGCCGCCAGCTCTCCACCTCCACCAAGTCCTTCAAGATGAATGGCTGGCGCGCAATGACCATGGAGGCCGACGACAGCTTCATCATGTCCGTCATGAGCGCCGACGAGGTTGCCTACGTCGAGCAGGACGCCAGGGTCAAGCTCACCGCCACTGTCTCCCAGACCAATGCCCCTCCCGGCCTCGTTCGTCTGTCCCACGCCACCGCTGGCGAGACTGGCTACGTTTTCGACCAGACCGCAGGCAATGGCATCACTGCCTACATTGTCGACACTGGTATCATGACCACCCACTCCGAGTTCGAGGACCGTGCCACCTTTGGCGCCAACTTGGTCAACTCTGTCGTAAGTTTCACACGTCAAGGGTAGTCTTGAAATCAAGCCACTAATCATATTTAGGACACCGATGAGAACGGTCACGGCTCTCACGTTGCTGGTACCATCGGTGGACGTACTTTCGGTGTCGCCAAGAGCGTCAACCTCGTCGGTGTCAAGGTCCTTGACGGCGATGGTGCTGGCTCCAACTCTGGTGTCCTCGAGGGCATGCAGTTTGTTATTGACGACGTCCAGAAGAAGAACCTCACCGGCAAGGCCGTCATGAACATGTCCCTTGGTGGTTCCGCTTCCCAGGCCGTCAACCGCGCTATCCAGGCCCTGAACAACGCCGGTGTTGTCCCCGTCGTCGCCGCCGGCAACGAGAACCAGGACGCCGGTAACACGTCTCCCGCCTCTGCTCCCTCGGCCATCACCGTCGGTGCCATTGACGCCAAGAACGACCGCAAGGCCTCCTTCTCCAACTTCGGCAAGTCTGTCGACGTCTTCGCCCCCGGTGTCAACATCCTCTCCGTTGGCATCACCTCCAACACCGCTACCAACACCCTCTCCGGTACTTCCATGGCCTCTCCTCACGTCGCCGGTCTTGCCGCCTACCTCATGGGTCTCGAGGGCCTCAACACCGTCAAGGCCGTCACCGACCGCATGCTCGCCCTCGCCGATGCTTCTGGCGCCACCGTTCAGCAGAACACCGCCGGCACGACGAACCGCATTGTCAACAACGGCCAGCTCTAAGCGTGTCACTCACGTTTTTATTATTCATGAGAACAGAGAGCTCGAATGCATGACACACACGGTGTCCTTACTTTTCTCCGTCTCTTTTTCTTTGGTTTAATACTGCGACACGTGTGTGTTTCTCTCATTCGAGGGGAGACGATCAAAAAAAAATTCACGGCATTTTTTACAGGATACCCAGTCATACTTGCATGGCGCGCGGGCCTTTTCGACTGCAACAAATCACTCCTTCCGCCACAACAGCTTTTTGGGGGGGGGGAAACAACTTTGTACGTAAAGAGAGAGACTTTCTGAAGTAAGAAGAGGTCATTACAGACAAACATACCAACCGCATTTCAAGAAATCACGCAGACATAAAGACAAAAAACCCTCGACGAGGCTGGTTTCCTCGTTTATCTCATACTCACTCAGGACTATTCGCATCGTCTTGGCTTTTTGTATCCCTCTTTCTGTCTGGCTGTTTCTTGAACACAACCACTTTCTCCATCTATAAGTCAAGACTTGTTTTTATTCGCAACCAGGGAGAGAGAGAGAGATCTTGGGGGTAATGAAAGTAGACGGCTACATACGTTAAGACCCTGTCTCCTCTTTGCGCGGGGAATCTGTGCGAGAACTTGACATGACCCCTGTATCATCGTGATCTTCCCACCTTATCAACACATTGCAGTCTTGTCACACTGACGATCGGCACCAGACCGATGGGGAAACGGCCGGTCGTGGTGGGCAGGTGGACGTCATTTCCCGGCCTTTCGGAGAACCCAATCGGCGAAGAAACAAACCCAGATTTCATCTTTTGCGATGCGATGCGAGCGAGAGGGGCCGCACACACACACGCGCGCAGTGACGGGCAGCGGGGGGCGTGGGTGGCGGTGGGGGGGGAGATTCGGCTCACACAATTTCTCGGCCGGCTGGACATGTCCGACGACGAAAGAAGCACACGTGCGTGCTATTCTATCATCTCGTTCGGGACTACTGTCCGCACAATGACGCCATGACGACATACAGACAAACTTCGGGGGAGCTCAGCGGGCCCAAGTCCCCTCGCGAAAAAAGAACGAAGGTTTCACGGTCTTTTGCTGCTGCTGCTGCTGCTTACTCGGTGATGGGACGAACTTGGCGCGCGCTGCGACTTGTCTTTCCCTCTCACGCGGAGTGAGCCCGGTTCTACCACCGCAATCGGTTCGACAGGCAAGTTTAATTGACTACCTAGCCAACGCGAACCCTCTGCTCAGCAACTCGCACGAGGAAGGCGGGAAGGCGGGAAGGCAGGATGGGCAGGTTGCAAGGTAGGTAGTCGAGGTTGATAGATACATGACGAAATCGCAAATGTAAGAAGGTTCAATTTCTAAAAATCGCCCCAGGAAGGGAAGGTAGGCAACCTGATCCATCGGGGAGACCCCCTCTTCACACCCCTTCCCCCAAAACTCTGAATGGTCCAGCAATTAGACGGGATACCGGTTCCGGTAGGCACTCCAGGCCTATCGCAGCACTCTTCCCGAAAGCTTCTTTTCCATGGCGCACAAAAAGGGGCAGCATGGGTGGAGGGGAACGAAAGGCGAGAGGAGGAAGCGTCCGTCCCTCAGCTGTGTTTTGAGCACGAGTCAACGAATCCAGACCTCGAAGGCTCCTTCAGCGGGCGCCGAGACCGATTTAAAAAAAAAAGCGAAGTACCATTCTCGATGACGGGCTAAAAAAAACCCCCAAAAAACAAACAGGCCTACCTGACCACTGGCCAACGGGATGGGAAAATCAGTGCAACGATATTTCACACACTTGATTGATTTCATTGCTGGAGGGTGACGACGACGACAACGACGAGGATAATTCATTAGCCTTGGAATTCATTGGGTGAGCCCGGTTGCCAGTTTCCCCAGTCCCAGTGTGTGTGTGACTGTGTGTGTCGACGTCGACTCGCGCGGTTCTGGAGAGCCGAGTTCTCAGCGTCATGGGGGTCTTGTTGGTTGTGGAACGAGCTGAGCTGGCGTCGGGACAAGGATTTCCCCCTTCGACCAACAACAAAACAAGTCTCACAAATCTCTGTCCCTGTCTTGGCGTCTGTCCGCCTGTATGGGCGGCTGAATGTGGCTGGGTGGCCATAGGTTAACCGGAAGAGAAAAACGTCTTGTCATGTTTGGGGATATAGCACAGTGGTACCCCGCCGCGGGCCTGACCGGCTCCTTTTCCTCCGGACTTTAACCCGCATTCAGGAAAATTCGATCCTAGACTCGGGGGATGAATCGTCTTAGACCAAATGGACAAGTGTGAAAGGAACGGGAAGATCAACCTGTAACGAAACAAAGCGCTTGGACAGCAGTATGGTGGCGCTCGGTCATCCAAATTGCCCAGACCGGAAGTCGGGGGCGTCGCATAAACGCCGAGAAGCCTTCCAAAGAGCCGCATCTCGCAAGGCTTTGGCCTTTTCTCGCTTGTGTCTGGCTGGGCGCCCGACTCCCTCGCGCTGCGGGGAAGAAGCAAGTAGAGAATTCGGTCGCCGGCCATCATAGAGCTACGGGCTAAAACTCCGGGCGAATACAGGACCTGCAGCAGCACCTCGTCCGATATGCGCGAAAGGCCAAGCATAACGGGACTCAGTTCACCGCATTACTCTAACTCGTCTTGAGTTGTTCACATGGAACTTGTTCACAGTCACAACTCAACGATTCTCTTGCTTCCATCAGGGCTTTGATTTGAAATTGGGTGAAATCGGGTTAGGGCCCTGTCTTCCTTGACATGTAGGGAACCGCAGAACATGGCTTGGTGTGGGATACGGAAGGCCTGTCTTGCTCCAAGGACGGATTCACATATGTGCTACCCTGACAGGCTTGCCAGCTAAACAAAGGAAAGCCCGTGGATCAGACGAATACGACGGTGACTACGACAAGGACGAAAAGGCGGCACCGAATCCGAAGTATCGACGTCCAATATATAACGGGCAGCATGGTTAAACTATGTTTGCAAGCCGGAGCAAGAGAGCGTATCCCTGGAACAGTGGAAGATCCGCCCGCCCCGTACTCGCCGCTGATGGACGAGGTCTTTGCCGGTGGGTTTGATATCAGCACTTCTTCGGCACAACCACAGTCATGACCACCTTGCGGCGGGACTGAATTGCAATTTGACATCCGTGCTTGGGTTTTAAACGCATCTCAACGGCGGCGTCAAGGGGCGACATGAACGGTAGGCTTGGCGCGAAAGGACCATCGTGGGATGATGTATATTAGCAAGATTAGTATGTGCTCAATGCTTCGTGGCCGAAATCGGCTGAGCAACCGAAAAACCCCTCGTCAATATGTACCGTCAACAAGTCAAATGAAGCGTAAAGACTTCTTCGCTCTTGTCTGTCTGGTTACAGCTCCTGGTGCTCCAGCGCTGTGGTCAACGGCGTCGCCGCACCGGGCTCAGTGCCAGGCCAGTAGACGCTATCCGTCTTCCAAAGAGAGTCGAAGCGTGCTCCAAAGAACCAGGCCGTTCCAATCTGGGTTGTGTCAGTCCAGTCAGGACGTGCTGCAAGACCAGTGTAGTGGAAAGTGATGCTTAAGGACAGAGGAAGAAGTCACGAAAGGAAAGGAAAAAATTTGAACTCACCATAAGAGCGGAGACGAAAAAGAGGGTCAGCAAGACCATGCCACCCAAAATGAAGGCTTCGCCTGGGTCCATGCCCGGCTCGCCCCGCTCTTTTTGTTTCGCCGTTTCTCCGAGTTTCTTGGGGTCCTGTCTCGGGAACAAGGAATCGATGAACTGCTCAATCTATTTGTTGTGTTAGCAATTGAGTTTTGCGGCGTACACGGACAATGACGCGGGACGAAGTCGCGTTGCATACCTTGGCGCACTGCACGCTGATCTGCACATAGTTGGGGTCGCGAGGGTCGTTCTTTTTGTGTATCCGGCGGACGTATCTTCTGAAGACGTCGCAGACCACCAGCAGGTTTTGCGTCGACTCAGACATGAGCTGGCATGCGTCGCCCTTGGTGATCTTGATGTGGCTGGAGAAAATGGCGGGGTTGCGGAAGACGAGCTCAAGTGTTGCGATAGCCATGCTCTGGGGAATAGCAACGAAGTTGAAGACACTCTGGTCGCGGATACCGGCCATGTAGAAGATGCACTCCTCGGCGTGCTTAAGGGCGCCGAGGACCATCTCGGAGCTGCACTCGAGGGCTTGTTGCTGGTACTCGGGCTTGAAGAGGTCTTCCCACTTGTCCACGTGCTTGCTCCATATCTCCTTGGGCCACCAGGCGCGCTTATCAAGGTGGTCTTCGTGGATATCACGGATGATGTTGGTCTTCTGCAGGAACTGGCCCATGGATTCGATGAGTTCAGGGCGCTCAAGGAGCTTGGGGTTGACCATGCCGCCCTCGACAAACAGACGAGTCAGACCGTCGCCGACGAGACCAGCAACGTAATGGCAGTACAGCTCGTACTCCTTGACGGTGCTGACGCCGTTCTCGTTAAGCTCGGCGTTAAGAGCGTAGTCAGCCATGCCGTTGCCCATCTTCACGGTGATGTCCTTGATGATATCGTAGTACGGCTTCTTGAGTTTCTTCAGCTCGACAATGATGTCGTCGAAGTGCACCAACAGCTCGCGGTCCTTTTCATTGGGTCCGTTACCGCTGAAGGTCCAACCGTCTTGCTCCATAAGAGTATCAAACTTGCGCAGCAGTGGCTCCTTCTCCTTTATGTCGATCGTCATATCATCTTCGATCGTGTCGAGTCCACGCAGGACGAGGTAAAACAGGGCGACGGGGACGAGAAGCTCAGGGTTGAGCTCCTGGATGACGGCGGAGAAGGAACGACTCGTCTTGTTCAGGAACTCGAAGCAAGATTGGAGGGTCGCGTCTTCCTTGGAGGGGTCGCGACGGTGGACGGGCTCGTGCCATACCTTCCTGGAAGTAAGTCAGCAATTGCAGTGCACAAACGAGCGCATTCAGTGTCGCGCAAAAAAAGAGAGGGAATGGGCAGTACCATTGGATGATGGAACGGAGCTGGTTCGGGTGCAATACGTAGTAGAGGGCGCCCATGGTTGCAGGTCGTCGTCGCGATGGATGGTGTATTGCGGTGAGAGGAAGTCAGGCGCGATGGAGCACAGGAGGCGGTGATGCTCAGTCGTTGCGTACTGTTGTTCTTGAAGGTGAAGATGAGTTCGTCCTGAGGTGAGCCAGTCGTCGCAGCGGTTGGTGAAGTCCCAAGTCGTCCCTCTGGGGCATTTGTGGCCTAATATGTGCGCCGCCAAGCAGAGAGTGGTGCAGCAAGGTAAGCCGCAGTTGCAATTTTGCTCCGCGATCCGACGAGTTGGATCGGATCAGTTCGCAAGGACACGGATGGGGGCCTTATAATATCAGGATCAGGATCAGGGTCAGAATGTAGCAGACGATCGATCTGGTTGAGCGGTGACGACGGGACCGAAATCAACAACACACACACACACTGGTAGAAATGAAGCTGCCCGATGGAAAAGCAAGTCGGAAGGATAGGAGGAAAGATTTCTCCGCTGTCATCCGGAACGAGCCAATCGAATTCGACCGGTAGGATGGGAAAGAAGAACCTTGGTGCACCGTGCAACGGCCTCAGCTTGGTGGGCATGGGCCGAGCTCCGCCCCAAATTTGCCAAAATGCATGCAACGATCTGCCAAGCTCTAGGTAAGGTACTTACACGTACTGTAGGTAGCCCCGGCCTGCTGCCAGTCGACAACCAGCCTCGTGGTTGGCTGCTGTGAGTGGTGGACCGGCGCGGATGGGCGGCGAGCGGCGCCATGAACAAACACATGGCGCGCGTGGTCTTCGCATCCGCCAGCTCGCGATCGAGGGTCCGTATGGGAAAAGGCACCAACAACATCGCACTCTGAGCTCATTTTTGGAAGGTGATGACTAAGGCGAAGCCGGGTGCACTGACCATGAGGTCGGTGCTTCGGCCAAATCTAGGCGAGCGAATCAGACGGACAAGCTGGCATGATTGGCTGCCCAATGACAAGCAGACCACTGGACGGACGCTTCGTGCCTCATCCTGAAAATAGCGGGGCACGGATAGCGTCCCTGTTGGAGACTGGTGATGAGGTGTGCCTTGGGAGGAAATCAGGGTCCCGAACCGTCACTTCCCTGGAGTGATTCGCCGTCGTCTGTGAGCTCCGTTGATTGTCACCCTCAGCTCCTTCTCCGTTGGCCCAACTCATATGAAGCGCGGGTTGCGCGGGTGTCTCACAAGCACTGCAGCTTGGCAAACGTGCAGAGCGCCGAGACCAGCTCGCCAGTGGCCTGACTATAAGTACTTGCTTTCCCTCCCCCAGCCTCCTGTCGACACCACGCCAACTGAGGTGTGGGTGGGGAGTAGTCGACATTTCGCACGCATGCAATTCATCGGGCTTCCAGTTCCCAATACCTGCAGCGCAGCCTCCCTCTCTCGACCGGAACAACCGACCCAGCTACTTGTTCACAAGAAGTGCGCAATCGTTTGGTCCTTGAGATATCATCTTGAACGATGAACGTCACCAGATCCTGCGCGACTCGGCATACCCCCATACCACCTTGGCTTTTGTGTCGGGTCTTCAGACTCTGAATCAGCACCATTCTCGACCCTGAATCTCCAAATGTTGTCTTCTCCCAAGTCTCAACCGCTTTTCCCCTCCCACCTCCACCGACTCAAGGGAGTACGATGCGGTGTGCACCCCGACGACAATATCTCACTCGTTGCATCCCCAAGGGAGCACGTCGAAACCCGTCTAGCCCCCTTGATCTTAGACTCTGGGATCAACGATACACGTGTTGAGAGCCTCAACCGCAGCAGTAGCGAGCAGCTACTTGCCAGCCAAGTCCTTCACTACCAAATTTCTCTGATGTTCTCTGATGTTGTTTTCGGCCGCCGTGGCGCTGTGCACATCCCATTTGTCTAGGGTTTGCTTACAAACGTAGGGCCCCGCCGGCCACAGACTGCAAATAACTCGTGATAAGGCGCGCGCCATCAACATGGAACGTAGCTCCTGGCAAGCTTCGTACTCGAGGCACGTAAGTTTCGCTGCAGGGTCTCGCGGTGAAAGTGGTACTTATCCCAGTAGTACGGCAATTGGGAAGACCGACTGGAGTCCTCCCTGTCCCCTAAGTCCCGAAGGTGGGGTTGGGAACGACCTGCTGTCCAGTGCCGGTGGCAGCTGTTGCTTGCTGCCGCTCCGAAAGGAGAGAGAGCTACCTGAGGTAGGTACGCAGTAAGGTCCGTACTGTTACGACCAGTCTCGACCACAGACTGGAAATGCAGTTACGACTCGTACCTGAGATGAAAGTTTCCGGCCCCTCTCCCTTGGGTCGCACTTGCGCTGAAATGCTTACCCCAGATAAATAATCCCGTCTCTGCTGAGGTTGCAGCCTTGTTTTACAAATTGCTCAATCTGTACTTCTCCTTTCCCTTTTCTTTTCCACCCAAGGCCTCATCCCTTGCCAGCAGACGACATATAAGCCCGCCTCCATCGACGTCCGGCTGCCTCACAACTTACACCATCCCGGTCAGTCGACACGACACAGTAATCCAAAACTCTCGACCCCACAAACGAACCCACCCGATAACGAGACGAACATCGCGAACGCAACAATGGCTACCAACGGACACTCGGCGAACCGCTTCCTCATATGGGGTGGCGAAGGTTGGGTCGCAAACCACCTCAAGAACCTCCTCGAGAAGGATGGAAAGGAGGTCTACACCACCACAGTCCGCATGGAGAACCGCGAGGGTGTTCTGGCCGAGCTCGACAAGGTCAAGCCTACCCACGTCCTCAACTGTGCCGGCTGCACTGGCCGTCCCAACGTCGATTGGTGCGAGGACAACAAGGAGGCCACCATGCGGTCCAACGTTATAGGCACCCTGAACCTCACAGACGCCTGCTTCTTGAAGGGCATTCATGTCACCGTCTTCGCTACCGGTTGCATATATCAGTACGACGATAAGCACCCTATCGGTGGCCCCGGCTACCTCGAGACAGACCCTGCCAACTTCAAGGGCAGCTTTTACTCGGACACCAAGGGTCACGTCGAGGAGGTAAGTCGCCAACGTCCTAGCTCTCTCTTAGACAGCTCCAATTAACCCCTCCGCAGATCATGAAGCACTACAAGAACTGCCTCATCCTTCGCCTTCGCATGCCCGTTAGTGACGACCTGCACCCTCGCAACTTCGTCACCAAGATTGCCAAGTACGACCGCGTTGTCGACATCCCCAACAGCAACACCCTCCTCACCGACCTGCTCCCCGCCTCAATTCTTATGGCCGAGCACAAGGACACTGGCATCTACAACTTCACCAACCCCGGAGCAATCTCCCACAACGAGGTTCTCTCCCTTTTCAAGGAGATCGTCCGCCCAGACTACACATGGAAAAACTTCTCCCTTGAGGAGCAGGCCAAGGTCATCAAGGCCGGTCGCAGCAACTGCAAGCTCGATACCACAAAGCTAGAGAAGAAGCTGAAAGAGTACAACTACACGGTGCCAGAGGTGCACGACGCCTACCGTGCGTGCTTCGAGCGCATGAAGGCGAACGGTGTCAAATGAATGAGATAAACTCGGGTTTGGCGTACTGAGGAACTTGTTATGTTGGAGGGATCAAGAGAGGGATCAAAACGAAACACGAAGTCGGTGTTCAAAGTGGGATGATAGCACAAGACAAAATTGCAGCATAGCATGAAACCAAAGCAATCGGACATGTATCAGGCGCAAAATGGTCCTCCACTGAGAGTCGGCATGGCCGATGCAATGAGCAATAGTGTCGGTATTGACCGGTCCCACTGGGAATACGTCGAAGCTGGCGGAATCAACGCCGGAGATGTTGGTCGTCCTCAAAGGAACAGGATGACTCGCACAAAGTTGTTGTAAGTAATGTTTGATTTTCCGGGAACGACGAACATAAGATGTGCTACTTACATATCCCTCGCCGCCACAAAGAGCTTGTGTCCTCGAAGCTGACAGTAAACAATGTTTGATGCCCGCCAGACAGTTCGTCGCAGCGAGATCGTGATGTTACGCAACGTCATCCCTGTCACCAGGTCCCTGTCCGCGTAATCTCCAAGGCTGGGTTAGTGGGCTTCGCCAGCTTATGCCGCCTGACAGACTCAGCACTCAGCCCGAGACATGACTGTTGCTAGGTAAGATGTACGGTGCCTACCTCTCTCTCACCACACAAGGGGAAAAAAAAAGAAAGGCTGCCAGCGCTAGAGTTAAGGTGGGAGATCGACCACAGCAACGACGTAATGTGGCGGGGCACCGCGAAAACGTAAATCCATCCAAAATAAATTTACCTACCTAGGTCGCCTGCTGGGCTGCACCGCCGGCCCGGCCTCCCGTCCCATCGGGTGCGCCGCCCTGGGTTGTCACCGTACCATTTGCCATAGTTTTCCTTGTGATTTTTCTTGCTTGAATCACTATCAAAGGTATCCCTACCCGCACGTCATCTCGCGTTCCCTTTCCCGCGATCTCGCCCGCCCGTCCGTATTCTTCTCCTTCTTTCCTCCTCTCCCTGATCTTAATTCCCTGTGCGAAAATTTGACATAGATATCTGTCTTCCCTATTTCTAGATACCCCTCACAAACCCAAAAATCACGTCGATCATGGTCGTCGACACCGCGTATTACGACACGCTGGGCGTGAAGCCCGCCGCCACCGACATCGAGATCAAGAAGGCCTACAGAAAATTGGCCATCGTCCACCACCCAGGTAAGCACGCCTGCCGACTGCACCGCGGAGTGTTTCCTCGCCAAGGCGCGTGACTGACGCCATCATCGCAGACAAGAATCCCAACGACCCCACTGCCCACGAAAAGTTCCAGGAGATCGGAGAAGCATACCAAGTCCTGTCCGACAAGGACCTCAGAGCCGCCTACGACAAGTATGGAAAGGACCATGCCAAACCTCAGGAGGGCTTCGTCGACCCCGCCGAGTTCTTCACCTCCATTTTCGGCGGCGACGCCTTCGTCGACTGGATCGGCGAGATCAGCTTGATGAAGGACCTCACCGCGACGATGGACATCACAATGCAGGAGGGTGAGGAGGGCGCTGAAGGTGCAGAGGGTGCAGAGGGCGCCGACGGCGAGTTCCCCGGCACGGAGGAGGCCAAGAAGGAGAGCATGAAGGCCGGCGCCGATGGCGAGAAGACAGACGCAGAGAAGCCCACCACCAGCCGCACGACTCCCGCTCCTGCTGCTGCCGCTGCCCCGCCCCCCACCGTCGTCGTCGAAAATGAGAAGGAGAAGCTGAAGGCTCGCGACGCTGCTGAAGCTGCCGCCGCCGATGCACCCCCACCTGCCTACCAGAGAACGCCCTCGCCCAGTCCCTCCGGCACCTCTGGCTCGAAACGCACGCAAATCCCCCTCCGGCCCGCTCTGATGGATCGCCCCTCCGACGAGGTCTCAGCCGGCCAAGAGAAGGAGACTGAGGAGTCACTGCGTAAGAAGGAGAAGAAGAAGGGCTTAACCAAGGAGCAGCGTGAGCAACTCGCCGCCTACGACAAGGAGCGCGCCCGCGTGCGCCAGGAGCGTGTCGACACTCTCGCCCGCAAGCTGCTCGACCGCATAAGCGTATGGACCGAGACCGACAAGGGTCCCGACGTGACGAAATCCTTCCAGGAGAAGACGCGCCTCGAGGTCGAGAACATGAAGATGGAGTCCTTCGGCCTCGACATCCTGCACGCCATCGGCCAGACGTACCTCGCCAAGGCTACGGCGCTGCTCCGCAGCCAAAAGTTCCTCGGCATCGGAGGCTTCTTCAGCCGCGTCAAGGACAAGGGCACCATCGTCAAGGAGACGTGGAACACCATCAGCAGCGCCATCGACGCCCAGCAGACCATCGAGGAGATGGCGCGCATGGAGGAGAAGGGCGGCGCCGACTGGTCCGAGGAGGCCAAGGCCGAGTACGAGAGGCGGGTGACGGGCAAGATCCTCACGGCGGCGTGGCGCGGGAGCAAGTTCGAGATCCAGAGCGTGCTCCGCGAGGTCTGCGACTCGGTGCTCAACGACAAGAAGGTCCCGTTGGCCAAGCGTCTGGAGCGCGCCGAGGCGCTGGTGCTGATTGGCGACATCTTCTCCAAGGCGCAGCGCTCGCCCGAGGAAGAGGGCGATTATCTCGTGTTCGAGCAGCTCGTCGCCGAGGCGGCCATCAAGAAGGAGAAGAAGAAGGGCAAGAAGCACGAGCACGCTGCCGCCGCGGAGGTGGCCGAGGACGCGCCGAATGTGCCCAAGCCGGAAAAGAAGTCGTAGCGTTACTACTTTAGACAACTGACTCTTGATTTTTCCTTGCCTACTTGATGATGACGAAGAGCCTGCTGGGGAGTTTTTTCATGTATTGTTTGATACCACGAAGGCAATGCATTCATTCGTTGGGGTGGATTACAACGTGCCGTGTTTCCTGTTTTGCTTTATAGATTCAACCATGGACTGCTTCTTAGACTGGTGACGATTCTCGTGGTGAACACTTTTCTCGGGAAACTGCCCTCCGACTTCTCGGCGTGACGTTGCTTTACTCCCGTTGCTATTTCTATCGAAAGCCTTTCTCTCCATCGACTGTCAGAGGCTACACGCCAAGCCTCTCGTCTTCATTTACTTAACACCAGGCCCAACACGAGAGACTACCCAATGTCGACCGCAACGCTACTTGCTTCAATAGACTATGCCGAGTATGCTCGAGCACGTTGTGGACAGAACTTCATCCCATGAACGCTGGCCATGGCTATGAACCTGCTCTTGGACCTACTTATTCGCTAAAGTGCTTCAGAAGACTTAACGAGAGGAATTATTCCGACAGCGCCAACTGAAGCTAAGCAGCAATACCCGCGCTGGTGGGGGAAGCCCGTTGGTAGCAACCGATAGGCGAAGCCCATTGATATTATCCATTTTCTCTGCTTCTTTCATTGCAGAACACAATGAATTTGTCTAGGCCGAGGAGGTCCTTCAGCTCTGTCACTATAGTAGTCTTCTGCCAACTATGGCCCAGTTTTTGTTCTGTTCAAGTTCTCGATCTTTGCCAAGGTATAACGTTTTCTGTTATTTAGACACGACCTAGTCTAGGAGAACAATGTAACGAGTGGAAAGATCCCGAGGCGTATTATAATTAACAATGGATGGAGCTACGTATGGCGTTGGGGACATGGAGTTTGCGGGTCTCGTGGCATCTGGTCGCATGACATTATCTCCGGAGCGTATTTTGGGCTACTTCCAACCGTTGTGGTCGGTTGGTACTTAAGCTTAGCGTATGGATATATCGCAGAGAGCGAGCCCAACTAAGCTCTTCCGTATCATAGCAATACATATAGTCGCGGGAAGCATTGAACCCGCTTATCAGACATATACATACACAAAGTGACGGATCTTAGCATCTGAACCGACGTAGTATGCAGTTTAGTCTGGACCTGGTGTTAATGGTTTCCCTCCGATGACTGAACCGGCTTTCATCGAAGAGATAGGAAACTGCAGAAGAGAACTAATGTATGGAATGGATCGCGAATGATGCCTCGGGGAAGCTCCTCTGGATGACTCAGGGGTCAAATGGTGCGTGTGATGCGACGGATCAATGTTTTATTCTGGATTCTTCAAGAAACAGCCTTGAAATAAGCAAGAAATCATAGGCATACGATGCCCGGAACAAACTGCTCTCCCGTCCATGTTTACTCAAGTCGTCAAATGGCCAAAGCCAACTAAACTCAACAGAAACTAAGGCGGGCAGCATCTTTGGGTAGCCAACAGCTACGGCTGAAACTTTTGCATCGCTCAGTGAGCCACGAAACTCGGCAAGGAGGAATCAGTGGCCATCGAATGCATTTGCTTTTCCTGAATCACAAGATTTCAAACATGTGTCATACTGTTCTCTGCCTGTATGGATCGTATTGTGACACCCCATTGAACGCAAGATAAGACCGAGTATCTAGCTATAAGGATGTTTCCGTAGCTTACTTAACGGCTTCGACCTGCATACTTAGGTAAGATGTCTACTCACCATCCGCAAGACTATATTGTGAAAATCAACGTCAACGCCCTAAGCTCCGAAACCAGATCCTTAATGAACGTTGAAGCCCGTCATCGTAATATCAGGATCTGACTGGCTGACCAACAAAGCCTAGTACTCTGCGGTCCGAAAGTGCTGGCTTCAAGCCCATCGCGGCTGCTCGACTCATGACATACCGCCAACCGCCATCACGAAGCATGCAGGAGCTTCTGACCAACCGGACATCCCGTAAATGCCTTGGAGAGTTCAATCATGCTGCGACGTAAGTCGGTGAGTCGGTACTTCGTAGGGACAAGATGGTGGGCTACCCCTCATTTCGACGGTGACGGCAATGCGGTCTCCAAATCCTAATGAAGATCGTTGAAACATTGACCACGGGATGAACGAATAGAAATGACCGGAGGCAAACCTTACCCCAGGTCATGGCACCCGTCTCAGCTGGGATGTTGATCGGACAAGAATATAAGACTCCTCTACCCCTCTTCCTGCCTTCGTTGTGCACATTATCTTGACAATCGGCAGGAGTTCTCTTTGCCGAACCATCTAGAGAGTTAAAACATCGTGCCCATCACATCAAACGTCAATTCATTCAACATGGCGCCCGGAGATAAAGCCAAGGCTAAGTTCTTTGCGATCATTGAGGATCCGAAGCGATATGACACGACATGTGAGCTGCGCCTAATGAGACTGCGAAGCTGTTTCATTGCTAATACTTACCAACCAAGGCTATAAGAATAGGCCTATGGCAACGCGAATTCCTTCCGGAGGATCTGACCTGACCAATGTTATTAGTCGACGAGAAAGTTCAAGCAGCACTGGATCAACCAACCAACAACACCACATTAGGAACATGCTCAAGAATTGGATGAACCGTCCGGCGGTATGAAATGGCGGTTGAATCATCGCATTTACGAGACTCCCAAGCCGTAAGGGCTTCTATCTGCGGTGATAACGTTACATTGGACGTTAGGAATTGTGCTATAGTGAAGAGCTTCAAATAAAATGTGTTCCGCTCTGCCAAAATTCCAGTTACCGTTGTATGATCTGAGACAAGCTTTTGGATGGACGAATGGACATGGCTGTCTTCATGTTCTAACGTATCAATAGACTCGTTTCCGTTTGTCATCACGAACAGGTCTACGTGGATTGTGACTTGCGACTCGATGATATTTCTCGGAAAAATGTTCTCGATCAAAGGCTCGCCGGGGAGACTGAGCAGTGCTACATGCGCTTCACCAGGCAACCGGACGTGGCTGCCTAGAGCAGGGGTAACGGCAGACTAGCCAGCACTGGTACATGCCATACTGCCAGGGCAAATAAATGACAACAGTGGTAATTAGTGCCTGTCGTCAAGAAAAAGACCTCTTAAAAGTTCGAAACCCCAACGTCAAAATGCAGCTGTCTTCAGTTACTATCTCGCCGTTGGCAGCTGACAACTACACCGCGGTCTCCCTGCACGGCCGCGGTGATAACGCGCAGAGTCTTTCCCAGTCTCTCTCATTCTCCAAGGACTCTTGAGGTCGAAGTCTCGCGGATGCGTTCACATCCCTCCGCTGGGTATTTCCGCAAGCCGAAGAAAGACAGTTGGCGGCGTTCTCGGGTGATGAGATCTCGCAATGGTCCGACAATTGGAAGGTGTCCAATTTCGCCGAAAGTGAAGAGCTGCAGGCTGTTGGTCTGAAAGAAAGCATCTCCGGTATCAGAGAAACAATCACAAAAGAAGCTGAGATGCTGGGTGGCCGGTATGATCGCGTCGTTCTGGCAGGGATCAGTCAAGGTGCCGCGACCAGCGTGCACACAATTCTCAACTTGAAGCTCCCAGATGACCAGCGAAAGCTTGGCCAAGGCTTTCTTGGGATTCTCATGCCGAATGCAATTTCCTGGCAGAAGTCTCGCAAAGACTCGCGCGGTGCTTGGGCTGGAAAGCATCTCTGGTAACGACAGACTACTGCGGGACACCCCGATCTTGCTGGAACACTGCGTTGACGATCCTCTGGTCTTAGTTGCAAACGGTCGTGTTCTGAGAGACACGCTGGAAAGGTTTGGATGCGTGGTTGAGTAGAATGAGTACCGGGATGTAGGGCATTGTTTCAACTCGCCCCAAGGCATGGACGATGCGATTGACTTTCTGAACAAGTTGGGCTTCAGCACAGGTCAGACAACAACCATTGACGCCATGAATACTTCATAATATACTGGTTCGTTGGAGTATCTGGAGAAATGTAAATAAAATAAGACTCTTTGTCTCACTGGAGTAGGCCGTATCCCTCATTGTCATTCACTCAGTGTGAAGCGACATGCTCGGTTGTCACTGAGTTGTCTTTGGCGGAAATACACCGTCAAACGGTAAACCATGATTTCATATTCGTTGGGTGACCTATCGCCAATTTAATGGACGACACATTCAATGCTGTGTAGTATCTAATAGTCTGATGAGTCAGGGCTCACCGTTCTGATCGACTTTTCTCCTGAGACGTATGGATTATCCGCCTAAGCCTGCGCCTTCTACCCCCTTCTTCCATGAGGCTTGCTCCAGTCTTTAGCCGTGAAACTGGTTGGCAACTCTCAGCTCTCGCACATTGGTCATGTTCACTCCAACAAGCTTCCAGGCAAGGATTCCCTGCTCGGAGTTCCGCTTCTCGTGGTCGAGCAAGACATAGCTCATGACGGGGTCGGTAAACTCCGCCTCCTGCCGAAAGTAGGTGTCGTCCTTGTTCTCGATGAAGGCCTGGGTGTTGAAGTTATAGCGTTCGTGTTTGCGCATCTTCTCGACGAGCTCCTGGTCGAAGAACATCTGACCGGCGTGAGTCGCGACGTTGTTCTGAATGGTACCGTTCTCCAGAGGCTCGGTTCCCTCCACGTGGGTCATGATGTGGACATGAGGAGTACGGCCGGAATAGTAGCCTGGGAAGTTGGTGCCGAACCAGACGGCGCCTTCTGCGTTCGTTTTCTGGAGGCCGCGGTGGAAGGTCGTGAAGGCGTTGTTAGGGTCGTCGTCACCTGCGCCGTTGGAGCCGGCGACTACGCCGGAGTAAATACCGGTGGCGTTCGCGTCTGCTTGCTGTTAAACATTGCTCATGGAGTTTGGTGGATAATCACTTACGCCAAACCTCAACCCAAACGTCAGGAACAGGCTCGCAGGTCTCGGTGTCGATGATCTGGAGATCGAGGTACATGGGGATGCCGGGCTCATCGTCCCAGAGAGCCCAGCGAACATGCTCCCCCTCGACGTCTGTGATGACATAATCAGTACGAGCCAATCTGGGTAGATGGAGAGAATGAACTTACAGAAGGGGCCTTCAGTGGTTTCTACGCTGAGAACGCAGCCATCGTCCCGAGTAGCAAAGATCTCAGCATCAGTCGAATCCAGGCTAATGCTTCCGTCGGTGATCTCGTGGATGGTGTCAAGGACGTCGTTGACGTTGCGATGATGGAGGTGAGAGTACTGGTGGTACTTGGCGATGCGACGGTCAGTGGCCTGACTGAGAATGCCACGCTGCTGAAGATGGGTGGTGCAATGGGCAAGGTTCATAGCGTTGGCGAGGGAGTACTCCTGGCGAAGAGCAACCTCACCGACGAGACCAAGAGCACCGTGAGCCCGGGTACCGGTGACCATCGCACACATGATCACCTAGATCATGATGGCTTTGGTGGAGTACTTGCCCCATTGAAGGACTCGGGGATGTGCCATGGTGAACGGAGCGAGTGGTGGGTAAGATCGTCGCGAAGTGAGGGAAGCAAGCTGAAAGGAAAGGGGTGACCAAAAAATAGTCAAAAGAATGTAAACAGGGACAGAGTCAGGTGACTGTTGGCTCCTGAAGTAGGGCTGCAAATGTGAAAAAGCGACTTTTGTTGTTTTGCTGTGGTCCCTGCTGCATGTGCGTAGATGAAGGAGGAAATTGCAATTGTGAGATGAATTTACAGGAAAGATTTGAAAGTTCGTATAGTGGTCCAAGCGTCTGAGAGTGAGAAAGATAGGTGCCTTGAGTTTGTCGAAGAGATGGTTGTTTCTTTCAAAGAAGGCTGGAGCAGGTAAGGAATTATTAATGTGAGTGCAGGCCACGAAATATCTATCTTCTCTCGACCACAGCTACAACAGACGTTGGTATTTTCATACAATAGCTGCTATGGGACAATATTCCAAAGGAAGGACATGTTCTTTTGTGAAGTTTGACTATCGGCAAAACGCCTGATGGCTTTTGATAAATGCAATGAAGTATATAAAGATGATTTGGAGGGGTTTGGACTCGGTTTACCCCATAATTTAAATCTTGACCTCAAAGGAAGGCTTTTTCTTGATCTGGGAAAACCATTCCCAAGACTTTTGGGCAATGTTTTCGGGATTCAACACCTACCTCATGGTCGCGGGAAACCTGGCCTCCCACGTTGTTCAAGCCAATGTGAACGCCCTCGGACTCATAAGACATGCGCATTGTCTGAGTGAGGTTTCGCTGGGCGGCTTCGACCAAAGAAATGGCAAAGAAGGCTGGATAAGGCTCATATGGCAGCAGAGAGCTCGTGACAAGAATGGCTGGTGTCGAGTCCGGACTTGACTTAGCCAAACATGACTCTTTATTGCAATTTGCATAAGGAACCCCTCCAGGAAATCACGGAGACAGACTTTTTACCTTGGAAGCGTACTCGATTTCCTTAACGCCGTGAGCCAGCATTTGAGATGGGGCCACTCATGCGGCATTGTAGAAAACGCAAGTCGGCTTGCCGAGATATGCACCTGCCTCATCAAGGGCCTTGCTGAACGCCTCTGTATCGGTGATATCTACTGCGTAGTTGTTGACCGTTGCACGGGAGCAGCCTCCTCTACAGCCTTCTTCTCGAGCTGCAGCTGCTCTTCTCTTCTCGCAATGAGGGCAATATTGGTGTACCGCTTCGACGCGAAGAGAGTGGTAACAGACCGCCCGATAAGGGGACCCGCTCCTGACATCATGAGGGTCTTGTCTGGCGTGGTTGATGTCATGTCGTGAGAAGTTTATTTGGATTGATGGTGGTGCCTCTACCTCCTCATCGGAATTTTGATGGATGGCTCGGTGGCTTTTAAACAGCTATTCGCTCTGATTTACGGTGCTCACCACTACAGTATGGGGAGCCTGATCCGGCGCTTATGGGATTCATTGAACCCAGCCGATCAGCGCTAACACCTTCCGAGTCCGGTGCTGACAGCATGCTGAAAGAGTTGAAGAATGAACAAAGACTAAGGGGAAGCTCACGTTATTTTTGCCTTTACAGAGAGCCTGGCTTGCATTTTATTGAGCAGAACACTGCTGCCTGACCAAAAGTATTGGCCGAAGCATAACGAAATTGGAAGAAAAGGATTAAGACACGAATTCCGCTGTGAATTTAATGCATGTGAAGGTCTTGAAACTCCATTTGATGACGCATGTTGTCACGAGCCAAAGGGGCTCTGGTGGCTAATAGAGAGCTAGGATGTATGAGGTAGTTTTAAGGAGGGTTTAGGGGAGCTAGAGTAACTAGGGAGGCACTAGGTAACCTCTAGATAAGTTAAGGGCCCCCATAAGCTAGGAGTAGGGGGCTAGAGATAAATATTAAACTAAAAATACCCCTATCTATAACTAACTCCTTCACTTTGCGCCGAAGGCCTCTAACACATGTCCAGTCAGCACGATTAAGCATCTGGAGAAACATTATGCAGCCAAGTGTAGAACGGTCTTTGTTTTTTATCGGGGACCGAGATATGCAAAAATCACCTAGTCTTCTGGAGAGATAGCACGAGGTGCTAATCGGCATCAGTCATTCCATCCCTGGCTCCTTCCACCACTTAGTTCTATATAACACAAGCCTGGCCGATGATCCTTTCTCAAATCGTTCCCGCCACCCAGCTGGCATCACCCCGTAAAACCTCACCACTTGAAGATTCTTCAAATCCGACAAGATGCCGAAGAACTCGTCGTACTTTTTCTCCGTCAGCTTTGCCTCCCAACCCTTAGTTTTGCTACTATTGGGTCTTGGTTCCCAGTCGATGATGAGCTCGGACAAATTGCTTGCTCGTCGGGAAACTTCACCGAACATGCCCAGCCACCGGTTCCAGTTGGGATACTCCATAGCTATGAGGACATAGAGCCTGCGCAAGCGCTCAAACCGAAGTGTCCCGTGGACAGCGAAACCAATGCGTCGGTCACCCCATCCGGCGGTGTGAACTCTCATGAGGGCATCAGAGTGAACCCGTTCGTAGAGCTCTCGATAGCCGCGTTTGCAAGTGAGCATGAGTGGCGGGATTGGTTTCGAGTAACCTCCTTTCTCGATGTAAAGGTGCAGCGGTCGAAGCGTGTCGCCGAAGTCATTGTGATCGAAAGAGAGGTAGTACTCGTAGACGCGTTCTCTTATTTCCCAGGGAAGTTCAAATAACCGAGCACCATCGTTCAAGTTGTCTAAGGTCGTCCCACTGCCTCTGAGGGATGTCAGCTCAACCCCACACGCTTTGGAGAAGAGGACCTACGAGTTGGTCATTGCGGCAACGACGTCGATTGGAATTGGATGAATCCTATTTGACCGGGTGCTCAGCCTCAATCAGAGAGTTTCAGGCCTTTTTGTTTGATGCGAGAAAATGGCAGCCTATTATGCGATGCTGCTGCCTATGCCGATGGTTCCAGTTCCGTCCCGTCTCAAGTCGTCGGATGGGGTGGTTGACCCGCTTCCGGGTGCTTACGCTATCCCCAAACCGTGTTCGGCTCCGGTTATAGGGTGGGGTCAAGCCGAACGGTTCGAAGGCGACCCCCGAGCTCACATTATCAGGCAAGTCAAAATCCCCTGCGGCCGTTCACTAGGTCCAATGGTCGTTCAGATATTTCTTTCCAAAACTTTGCACTTGGTCATCTATGATACCTGGATTGCCATACCGGCCATGAATCTCTTATTTTTGTGCTGTATTAAGCCCAGGCGGCGCCGGAATCCGGGACTCTAATGGAAATAACAAGAATACAGAAACAAAAATCCAGAAACTTGCTAGGTGGATATGTCGTGGTATCATACGCTATGCCGCTTCCTTTGGGACTTCAATAGCAACTGGCTCTGGCGACCCGAGCTTCATCTCTTCGATCGTCTTCACCCACTCTTCCAACGAATCCACGTTGGTGAGCCACCACTCACAGCCCGGCGGCGCATCCAACGTGAGTGCATCGAATTCCGTTGCTGCCTCTTTCGGGCATGGATGTCCTCGAGCTACACGCTCCGCCAGCCGGGCCGAAGCCGGCGGGGCCCAGATAGCTAGCAGTGGCTCAATATTGCCATCAATCGAACGGTAGCACGTCACTGGTACCGAGTCGCGTTTGCCCAGGAGATGGTAAATGGCGTCCGGTGGAAGGAGGGGGTATTCGCAATTGACCACAACCCAGTTTGCCCACGGGTCGTATCTGTACGCAGCGAGCAAACCAGCGGCCGGTCCCGCGGAGTAACGAGACTTGGGTAGAGGTTTGTCGCGGATGATTTTCACGTTTGGCTCCTTGCTCAAGCCCCCATTCTCAGGTGTCGGAGTGGACTCAGCCGAGAGAAAACTTTCGAGGTAATCGTCCGTCTCAGAGTCTGGCGCCAATGCGATGTAAATGGTCTGCGGCTCTGGGAAAACGGCGCGGAGAAGTCGTAACTGTCGTTGGTACAAGGGTGTTCCATCAGGCATGCGGAGAAGGTGCTTAGGGGTGCCCATCCGTGTCGACATGCCCCCGGCCAGTAACAGTGGCCTCATGGGCGGTAGTCCCATCGCTGGTCACCACCAAATAAGACAGACGCCTGATGTGCGATTCGGCGGTCAAATCGTGTATGTACAGTAGCTCGCGACGAATTTTCTTCAACAGGGTTCGATGGCACTATTATTACGGTACGAATGGTGACTTAATGAAAAGTGTTGGCTCATCACTCCAAGCCTTTGACCTGTCGACTCCTAGACGTCATTATTACGCTATGACAGCAGGCTTGGGCCCGACAAAGCCACTGACAATGTCCGCAGTGCCAGGCGCAACCTACACAGTAAGAGACCCGAGCTGCCGGGGAAACAAAGACCATCCGAAATCCTCTACTGACAGCAAAATAGATCAAGATGCGGTTCGGACCATTTCCCTTCTGGGCTGACGGCCGGTCTCGTATCTCCTCGGGGCTGCAAACCGTTGGTTGCATTTACCTGGTTCGGCCCTCTTCCCCTTCGTTCTCATACCTTTGTCTCTCGAGAGCAGCGACTGGAACAATGCCAACAAGAAGCCAATCACGGAACCCAAAACACCACAATCGACGCTGACAACCCGTCTTAGTCTAAAGGCTTCAGTGACCTTACACGTATTTCTGTTAAATCAATGTCAGAATGCCCAAGGCTTCCAACCCCCCGGATTCGCTGTCTCCAACGAATTTCGACCACCGAGAACGATCAGCCGTCCGTAAAGTCATACATAGCTTCTCATCCCAGTGGTTTCTGCTCCCCCAAGGCACCGCTATCCTCGCTGCTGTCTTAAAGCAACTCGATTACCGCTTCAATGGCCTCACAATTATTTCCTACCTCTTATGGGTAACTGCCATGGTCCTCCTTCTGTCTATGGTCTGCCTCTATATCCTCCGGTTCGTTCTTTATCCGCGGCACGCTGTTCAAACCCTCAAGCATGACGAAGCCGAGTTAGCGGGTCTTTCAAGCGTTTCAGTCGCATTTACGTCAATCATTCAAATGGCTTCAATGTCTCTGGTTTCGGCCTGGGGCGGACCGTGGAGTAAGATCGTCTACGTCTTATGGTGGATAGCATTCGCGGTGGCTGTTTTAATCAGCTTCGTCCTGCCGTTCGTCTTCATCAAAATCTACCCTTCAGGTGTCCCCCACGTCTCTCCTGCCACGCAGCTCCCAGTGATCGCCGCCCTAACGGCAGCAGCTGGGGGCGGGACGATCTGCAACTCGGCCATGCTCACTAGCCAGCAGCAGATCCCTGTCATCATCGTGTCGTACCTGCTTATCGGCATGGCACTGCCCCTGGCTTTCGCTCTAGACGTGCTGTTCTGGGCACGTTTATTGGGCAATTACCAACCACCAAAGAAGAAGGCCTTCCAGGACATGATCCTCTGCGGGCCCTGGGGGCAGTCCAGTTTTGCCCTGCAGATTCTCGGGCGATCAGTCATTCAAGGTAGCTTTGCTTCGTATGCCAGCGGCATCTTTTTAACAGCGGATGCTGCCGCGCCCGTCGGTTATGCCAGCATTTTTGCGGGTTTGGCCGTCTGGGGCCTGGGTACTTTTTGGTGGTTCTTTGCCATCATGGGCATCGTCCATGCTTTCTTTGAGGGTTCACGTCCGGAGCCGATACCTTATACATTGGCCGGTTGGGCTCTGGTATTCCCATGGGTAGGTTGCGCTCCTGACCGTTGTGTGGAACATTGCTAATTGCCCGTTACCTCTAGGGTGTCTACACAAACGCTGCTATCCAGCTAGGTAAGCTCCTCGACTCAAGGGCCTTTAGGGTTTGGTCGACCTGCTTGACACTCATACTAGTCATAATATGGTTGTTCAATATCTTCATGACCTTGAGAATGCTTCTCAAGAAGCGTCCAGGTTCAAGGACGGTGCAGTAATGTTCGAGTTTCACAGTGAGTGTAATAGGGGTTTGGGCGCGGTGTAGGATCAGGAAAATGGCTTTCACAAGCATATAGTTTATATTTGAATCATTTTGGTGGATATTCAACATAATTAACGACAAGATTAACGTAGTTGATAAGTCAATGAATGCTTACCTACTAAGGGAAGGCGCTCTATTGGTGGCATAGGTGAGACACCGGCAGCTAAACCAACCGCCGTATATGTGGTCTCGAGTTGACGACTATTCCAGAACCAATGGTATATCTCTTTTCATTCGTTATTTATATTCTTGATTCTGCTTTCATTCGTGCCCTTTACATGACATACACTCATCAGGAGCCTTGGGGCCAGGAAGACTAGAAAATACTTTCCTAAAACTGAGTCTGATCCATGAGCTCGCTAAATCATGCGTTTCAAACCCAGAACTCTAAGGAACGACGAAAAGCAATAGCGCCGTCAGAGCCAGAGATTACAGCCAACATTCGAGCGATGACTGATGAATTTCCAGAATGGCCAGTCGCCCCAATCATGCACTATCCCCAGGAAGCTGGTCCCGACTTTGAGGCCATCTTCTTTCCCTCCGAAGACAGTGTTCAGCTTGAACGCTGGCTCAAATCTTGCAAAGGTTCCGACAATATCATCGTTGCCAACCACCCGCGTTGGCGCAATCGCGCCGGGCTGCCATCGCAATTGGAGCCCTGGAATACCCTCGCCCAAGGCAATAATTTCGACTTAACTTCATCCCGGGTTACAAATTTCTCCACGACGCCGGTCACAACATTCTTGCTTACGAGATTCGCAACCACGGGCACAGCAGCAACTACGATAACGTCCTGTTTGGTTCCTGCGGATGGCGCGACGTTACTGGATCGTTGAAGTGCATCGGAAGTCGTCAGGACACAAACAGCATGGCCATCAGTCTCTTCAGCCGTTGCGCCGGCGCCATCGCTACCATGGATGATGGCAGCTATTCAACATCGCCCGGAGGTCTTGAAGGAGTTCGCTGCATAATTGCGCCTCGAACCTTGTCACTTCGAGTGGCTTTTGAACGAGCCCCGGAGGCGCTGGTGTCACGAGCCTAAGAAGCATAGTAGCCCAAAGGAGGAGCGGGGAACCCTGGAGGAGCTTGGGAGGGAGCCCTGGAGGAGGTCTAATCGAGCGGGTAACCACCAGGTGGTCTATAAGAAGCTCTCTAGCCCCCTACTAAGGGAAAAGGGGGCTAGAGATGAATGTTCACCTTTACCGACCCCTAAGAGACTGACTTCTTCACCATGTGCGACACCTGCGCATGACAGCTGGGGATTCCGTGATTGTATATGGAGGATCTTGAGCGTCGTATGCTCCTCCGTAGAAGCTGTCGTGTGGACCAGATGACAGATGTCGCCGGCACTTGATGCTAACTTCATTGCTAAGCATGTGCAAGTGCCGACCGACCCTCTTGTATCAAGTTTATGATGGCCCTGTTACACAACCCAGCGACGTTCAGTCCCTGTTCGACAGTTTACCAATTTCAGAGAAGAAACTATTTTATATCCAGGGTACCACCACCCGATGGCATGGGTACACATACTTGCAGACAGAGCTGATGCAGTTCTTGGGTTGGTTTGCTCGGTGTATGGTGCAGATTGGCCATGTTTTGGATTCGACTAAACCCTCTTTGGCCTTTGCCAAGTCCGAACTATTCAAAACTATTGCGCTATACCCTCGTTCATTCCGCGCGAAGACTGCTCTGTTGTGCGTTTGATCTATGTTCTATGTCGCCAATGAAGTTTCACCGTCTTGGCTTGCTCTGAGGTAATTTCAAAATATGTTGGCTTTTCGAAACAAACTGGACGGTGCTTCCGCATCGTGATGGACTTTCGGTGACCGGATACAAGGAGACTTCAACGCCAAGACATGATGTTGTCGCCAACAGGTGATGCAAACTGTAGTTGACAATTTACCGGCGGGAGAAGGATGAAGTGAATGAGATACCGGTGGGATGAGGCTCTAGTGCGGAGTGCAGTTCTGATCATTGTTTTGGATGACAGTTCATCTGGTGTTCCCCCTTTACCAATAATTATCCCGCAACCCCTGCCAAGAACCTGCCAAGAAGTCGCACAAACAGTCGGCAGTGCGATCCAAGATGCGTTCCACTTGCGATTATCGATTTCTAATTTCATGGACGCAATGATTTAATCAATGAGCCTGTTAGATTAATAGGTGGAAAATCCGTTGGGTGTTCAGGGGTCATCCCGACCCCGCACGGAAAACGAGCTCAGCAGAGACCCAGCGTCGCATTTCCGACCAGGTCTTCGAGAAGTCCTTGAAAGACGCGTGATTTCCAAGTCAGAATATACCTCATCAGCTCTGCGGGCTCGTTGTCTCGTGAAATAAGTTGCCAGTCATGTTGTCTCTCAGCAAACTCACCTCTGCATGCTTTCTGGCAGTCATGTCAGTCAAGCCGGTATCGTCAACTCTGATGTACGTCGCCTCCCATGCTGGAACGGTGACGACTCTCGATCTTCAGACGGCCGAGTCCGGCGCAACTCTGGAGGCCATCTCTTCGACGACAGAATGCGCTGCAAACCCGTCCTGGCTTACCCTCGACCAATCCAAGTCTCTTCTTTACTGCGCTGATAGAGGCATCACCAATCCCAACGGTACGCTGGTCTCTTTCGAAAAGTCTGAGAATGGCACACTTTCGCCGCTTGGCAAACTGGAGACGATCAAGGGTGCTGTCAGTTCTGTTGTGTATGGCAAGGAAGGCGGCGGAATCGCACTCGCTTCTTAGTAAGTCAACAACCCTGGTCCGGTTCACAATTCAGTCCAAAGACCGTCTTAAAAAATCATGTCATTGAGTCTGGGCTAAGGTGATTTGAAAATCAGCCCGGCTTCATCTTTCGAGGTCTTTGCTGTGGCTAACCCCAATGACATTCAGCGGTTGCAGTCTTGGACGTACACGCTGAGTCAACCGGGGCCCGAGCCCGCGCAGAATGCCCCGCATCCCCACGAAGCTGTCTTGGACCCCACGGGGGAGTACGTCTTAGTGCCGGACTTAGGAGCCGACATTGTGCGGATTTTCACCATCAACCAGGAGTCTTACGAGTTGACTCCCACTACGCCCCTCAGCGTGGCGTCCGGCAGTGGACCTAGGCACGCAAGGTTTCTGGTTGCTGGCGAGAAGACTTACTTCTTCGTTCTTGCTGAGCTCGGAAACACTATCACCAGTTACGAAGTAACCTACAACCAAGATAAAACTTTGGCCTTTGAGCAGGTCTTCGTGGTGGGCACTCATGGACCGGATAACACAGTGCCGGTTGGTGCTGCTGCGGCTGAGATCCACGTTTCTGTAAGTGCACCTGTTACCTGAATCCTTGAGACGCGTGACTTATTGCGGACAGCCTGACTCTCGGTATTTGGTTGTCTCTTCGCGCAACGTAAGCACGTTCAGCATCCCCAACTTCGACAAGACCAATAGCACCGAGATTAGGTCCGATGCGCTGGCAACGTTCAACATTAATCACAAGACCGGCCACTTGAACTTCGTCCAGCTCTACCCCGCCGGCGGCATGACCCCTCGCCAGTTCTCGATTAATAAAGCTGGAGATCAGGTTGCCGTGGGACTCCAGCAAGATGGCCGTGTTGTCGTCATCAGCCGTGATGTCAAGACGGGGCTTCTCAAGGACTTTATTGCCAACATCTCGATCCCGGGAGAAGTGGTCTGCGTTATTTATGATGAGTAAACGAACAACCTTGAAGTTATTCGCGCACATGTAACGTAAGCCAAAAGGCGGAAAGGCTCCAGCGGCGTTAGCACAGTTGATGTAGATTCCTGTCGCACTAGACGCATAACGTCGGCAATTCGACTTCGTCTCAGACATCCATTCTCCCAGAACTTACTTCGCGCTGGCGAACTTCAAATGAGATGCGAGATGGACTGCATTCAGGGTCGGATGAAAACAAATGCAGCTAGTTTTTGTGATTACTGAGACTTTTTTTGCAGTTTGTTCATACCCTGTGATGAAAACAAAGCGTCGATATGATCTATCGAAAAAGTGTGGAAAACCAGAGGCGTACCTTTATGAATGAATTCCATTTTGCCTGCAGGGGTTTCCAGCGGTTGAATCTGTTAGCAGGGGAAGTAAGGAGTAGCGGTATTTGGCGCCCCCCTGCTTGGTATTCGGCACCCCCTCAAGCCTATTTGAGTCAATTTCAGCCTACCTTCGCCATAAATGCGTTTTTAGGCGTGGGCTATACTAAGATGATTATTATATAATAAGAATAATATAATACGTTATTTAATATTATTATTTATTTGCAAAACTAAGCTTATTAGCCCTTATATTATTATTACTTACTGATCCCGCCTAGTAGAGGTAGCTAAGGCTTTATATACTATTATTACTTAGACTACTAGTAGTAGTACTACTAATTTAATAGGTATAAGGGCTTTATATATTATATAGCTTATATAACTAGTAGAGGTTACTACTAAAGCGTCTACTAAGTGTAGTTTTAATAAAGCTAAAGCTAGGATAGTAATAGAGTAGGAGAGTATTAGTAGATCTATATTATTAATATACTTATAGTAAGGTTAGTAGTGGTTTAGTTAAGTTATTACTAAATAGAGGTAATAATAAAGGTTTTAGATTAACTACTTAAGTTAGATAGAGAGGGCTTTATTAGCTTTCTTAGTAATAGCTTTTTATTTTTTCTAAGTGGGTTTAGGTGCTGCTAGTAGTATAGGTATAGAGGTTTCTAGAGCCTTCAAGCTGAGGGCTTATAATATATTAAAATATCCCTTCAGGTAGTAAGAGTATTACTACTATTAAAGGGCTAAGAAGGTATAGAAAATAACATATTATTATTATTAATAATAAGAGGCGCTACTTAGTAATAGTCATATTAGTTTAAAGTAATACTAAGATTAAGCTCTTATATTACCTCGTGTAGCGTAATAATCTCTAGCTATGAAATAATATATAAATACTATATTATAAGTAGAGTAGATAGGGACAAATAAACTAGGGTGTTACTAAGCTACTAGATATTATTAATATTGTTTTCTTATAAAATTATACTGGATTATGGGATTAGGGGCGGTTGAGAATATTGGAGCAATAACGTAGTTCCTACTGCTTAGTAAAGTTACTAGTATAGTAGTTGAGTTGCTCTTTGTGAGTTAGATTATTATAGACCTTTTTAGCGGCGCGGTATTAATTCTATTTTATATTAATTATCTTAAATAGAATATAGAAGGGTAATATAAATATTGTGTTAGTATTATAGTAGTAGGGCTTAAAATACTGCTTTTAATTGCTAATATTAATAACAAACTACTGCTTTTTCCTTAATATTATATTAATAATTATAGGAAATAGAGTAAAAGTAATATCTTTTACTTCTATGTCTTTGAAGTACTATATCTCTAAAACTATATAAGATATAACAATATAAGTTAAATATTTGAATTTTTCATTCAATTACGCATCGAATAGTATATAGTTTACTTCTATATAGATAGGGTAAAACCAATTTAAATGTAACCTAGAAATAACGTACTTTAATACGTATTATATTTAAGGTTTTACTACGCATTAGCGCATGCAGCTATGCATTAGCGTAAACCTACGCTTAGATGCATGAGGTCATGGCGTAAAACTGCGCATAGGTGCATTATATACTCTCAGGCTGCTTAAGCGCAAAAACTTACGCTTAGACTGCCTAAGCGCATACGCACTAGCGCGCCCTAGCGTGCGCTAGCGTAACTAAGCGTATCATAAGCGCCAAAAGCGAATGCGAAGCACATTGCAAATGCGAAGTCTGGTGGAAAATGCTGGATATATATGCCTACCTTTTCCCCCAGCTTTTTAGCTTTTTAGATACAAGTATTCACGCACAAAATATACACCTATTCATATCTACATTTTCTCCTCTATCTGAATATTATGCATCAAACCCGAAAAGCTACCGTCATAAACCATTCCTTGCTAGAATTCTATTTATATTATACTGGAATCTTTTCAACCTCTCCTTCTACTTTCGTCTCCGTGCTTACAATAATACCTTTATAGAGGCTAGTGAGGTTAGAGAGTTAGTTATAGAGGTAACCCTTTAGCTTTATGTGGGCTAATTTAGTATGCGATATAACTTTAATACTATAGTTATAGGAGTTTTCAACTATATATTTAGTAAACTATTAGTAAACAAAGAAGTAAATATTAGTAAGGTATTATATAAGTTATATACTGTGTTATAAATATCTTTTCTAACTTAGCTTTTTACTAATTCAATTTAGCCTTAGTTAGTATATAGTAGTAAGACCTTTATATAATTAAAAAATATTAATAGAGTTATTAAAGTTATTAGGAGAGAAATGTGTAAATAAGATAGTAAGTAAAGGGGGTTTAAAAATTTATTTTAGATAAGTTTATTATTATTAGGTAGAGCTTTACAGGAGATAAATTAGGTAGTAATATAGCTATTAGCCTTATTAGTATACTTAGGTATAATATTGAGCGAAAGATTAGATCTAGAAGAATCTTTAGAACCTACTTTGAAATCTTTAGGCGAATTAGAGGCTTCAGATCCCTCTACTATAGGGTTTTCTTAGTTAGGCTAAGTTTTTACTTTCTACTATAGCATAAATAGAGATCTCTTCTCTAATACTTTATTCTACTTTTATTTCATATTTAATATTATGTTTTTTAGTATATACTATAAATAAATCTACTATAGAATTATATTAAATATTACTCCTATTGCCTTTTTAAGCGCCTTATTGAAGTCTATTAGTATAGCTCTTAATAGGGGGACTTTTTTCTATAGTTATAGTAGCCTCTTGTTGCCTTATTACCTATTTAAACGTAACTATATCTTTATTTAATACTAAATAGAAGGCTATATTAAACGTTATATATAGAGATATTATTCTAGTAACTTAAAATAGTAGTATATTATTACTATTTAACTTCATACTAGTAAGTAATAATCTTTTGCTATTTATTCTACTCAAATTAGTTTACTTTCTAGGTATTATCTACTATCTAAGGCTTCAGGGTTAACTACTATATTTTGAGGTACTATAAGTATATCTAGAAAACTAAATTAACTTTATCTATCTTAGTATTATAGTGGAACTTAGCGTATTATATATTATTGTTAGCCTTAAGTTTCTATAGAAAAACTTATAATAGCGAATCATACTTATTTTACTATAGCGCCTTCTGGAGCTTTTAAGCGTCTTACTTATAAATTAAACAGTTCAAATTATAGTAGTGTTGGTCTCACAAAGACTGGTACTAGAAGGTAGGGCATAAAACAGAACTCGAAAACAGTGGTGATATTGATGATGCATGAGGATGTTGAACTGGGCGCATGCCGATTTGACCTGAAATCTGTTCCGACTGATAGTCGGATTGTGGGTACCTGTATCTAGTAGAGATTTTGGTGGAGACCTTTATACCTCAGAACCTTTGAAATATATATGCTGAGTTTTACCTAATTGATGCGTAAAGTCTGATAAGTAAGAGTCTTATATGTATTGTTACCTGATTCTGAAGCTATTGCAACCGGACCGCGCGTTTAATTGCACCTCAAACTACTTCAGAATATATCTCTAGACCTACTACTCTATAATAGCACCTAATATATCCAAGCCCTCTGCTAATGAGGCTATTATGAAGATCTGACTTAATAGTCTGGAGGATTAGAAATTATAGATTGATTAGCTTGAGGCTTATGCCTCTTATGTTGAATTATAGCACTATATCGATCTAAGTAAGACTGATAAGCTATTGCTTAGTGATGCTATTATGAAACCTAACCTTCTAGATATAAGGCTTATTATTAGGGCTTACTTAAGTACTTAAATAGTAAGTAATATAGTAGCTCTTACTAATAAAAAGAATGCTATTTATAACTTTAAGGAGAAAGAGATAAAGTTCTATAATATTATAATAACTTAGTATATAGAGGAGAAGAAGATTTATTTTGAGTATATTAAAAACGTTGTTATGATATAGGACTGGATATTTTATACTATCCATTATTAATACCTCGAGATCTATTATCTTACCAAGGAGGATAATGCTACTTAGGTATTGAAGCTTTAGGCCTGAGTTGGTAGCTTAGCTATTAACTAAAAGAAGGCTATAGTATATAAGTATAAAGATATCCTTTTAAATAAAAAATCAAACTATTAATACATAAGAAGAGATTACCTTTTGAGTTGAGCAATAGGATATAGCTATTTTTAAAGGCTAAGTAGCTAAAGTCCCTTAAATAGAGTAGTTAAGCTTATAGTTTGATAACTTCTATAGGATCCTGAGTAATTTATTCTTAGTAGCTTGAGTAGGGGGCTGTTAAGTTAATGTGGGTGTGAAAGCTAATGGGGATAAGCTTGAAGCTGGGGAGGTCCTCTTAGCTACTTGTGAAGCTATTTAGCGACTAGCAGATATTGCTTTTAGAAGTAAGCCTGGGAGGGGTATATTTAGGCCTACTATAGTAGAGGATAATAATAATAATACTAATAATAATAATAAGAAGATTAGGAATACTAATAATAAGTATTAATTCTGAGGAGGAGGTTATAAGTATAAGGCTAATAGCTAATAAGACTTATATAATAAGAAGCTTTACTAAAATAATTGTGGGAATAATAGGTAGTATGCTCTCTGCTATTATGAGGGATATACTCTCTAGCGCTATTATATTGCCTTTCTAGAAGACCAGCCTAAATATTTTAACCTTAATAAAAACCTCATTAACTGTATCCTTAAGAGGATCTAGCTTACTGGTAATCTAGTAGAGGAATTTGAGAAGATAAAGGCTTACTAATTAGGTTAATAACTATGTAGTAGAAGCTATAATATTAGATACTATAAAAGTAGATATAGGGGAATAGTTATAGTAATTATAAAGTTTAATACTCTTTTTATTTTCTTAGTTTTACTTAATACTGGAGCGACTATCTACATATTTAATAACCTCTTATAATTTATTAACCTTTAAGGAGCTTTTATAATAACTTTATTATTGCTGGGACCTTAAGGGCTGCTATTAATAGCTGGGTGGCTATAGACCTTTACTTTCAAGGCCCTGGAGGGCTTCTAATAATCTTTTGCTTTAATAATATGGTGTATTGCAAATAGCTAGCTACTAGCTTTATATCTATGCAACTGCTTTGAAAGAAAGGTATGTAGTGGAATATATATCGGACTTTCACGCGTCAATTGGGTAAAAATCGGTGTGTATATTTCGTCAGTTCTCAGGTACAAAGGTCTCCACTAAAATCTCTGCTAGATACAGGTACCCACAATCCAGCTATCGGTCGGGACGGATTTCGGGTGAAATCGGCATACGCCCATTAGAATACGCCCAGTTCGACACGCCCCCTCAGGTTAGTGCCGAAAGGGTCCAAACTAGACAAACTGGCCAAAAGGGCCCAAATAGCCCATAGCCAAAATAGCCATTTTTGCAAATCTCAAATCCCCCACTTGTAGGCCCTTTTATATATAGCCCATTTAAGGGTATATCTATCGCCTCAAATCGCTCCCATCATGCTCATTAAAACCTCCCAGTAGGTAGGAAAGAGTGACGCCATTTATAGAGCTATTTTAGCCTATTCAGCCTCTAATTCAATACGCCTATTATCTGCGAGAAGGTCGCTCTTATCCGCGAGGTTAAGCTAGCTAACGAAGGTAGCAAAGGCGGCAGCTAGCAGGGCCTTCGTCATCCCATCTGCTATCATCTCAGCTAGTCAGGTATAAATAACCTCTATATAGTTATCCTAAATCTCTTATTATAGCTAATAGTTATAGATATCCACATAGCGTAACTCGGTCTGTAGTTGAACGATCTCTTAGGTTACCAGCCATATCGTTGGGGTATTATCGCATTAGATAACCACCTTGAGGCTATCGTGAGGCTAACCAACTGCAACTACATAGGAAGGCTCTCCTCCAGGAGGGAGGCTCACCCATAAGGCGGTTATTAGCTAGCTTGCAAATAGTCCTTCCTTTACAGCCTGCAATAGAGCTAACAGCTCTGCTTCTATAGTGGAAGTTATTACTATCTGTTATTTGCTAGCCCTGCAGGCTACCATCCCTCTAAATAGCTTTATTGCAAAAGCTTAAGAGCTCTTTCAGTCCACATTATCAGCAAAGCTAGCATCTAAAGCCACCTCCAACCTATCGGTATCCTTTACTCTATACTTGAGATAGAGCCCTTTTATCTTTAGTAGGTATTATATAGCTCGATCGGCCGCTTGGTGATACCTTAGGCTAGGGTTTTAGTTAAATCTCATAAGATAACTAACTACAAAAGCGATATCAGGCCTAGTTATCACAGCAGCATATAGTAGCGATCCAACTTTTTATTGATATAACTAAATCTCTTAAGGCGTCGCTTGCCCTTCATATAGGAGTAACTCTTCAGCAGCTATTGAGGTATTATATTGTGAGTCGGCATTAACGTAGTTATTTAGCAGTTTTATTAACTTATCAATAAATACCAACTGCAATAGCTATAGCCTCTTATTCAGACGATCTAAAAGGACTTTAATCCCTAGGAACCAATATAGGTCTTAACTACCCTCAAGATAGTATTATTTCTATAGTTATTTAATCAGCGAGGTAGCATAACTGCGATCTTCAGGGGGGTACGCCATAACGCAGTTATCAACATAAAAGAAGAACAAGACCTTGCTATAGCGCTAATAGCAGTTTTCGCCAGGTATCTGCTCAAAACTAAGGGCATTTAGACTCTTTTTGAGGTATTGCTGCTATAATAGAGGGGATCTGCAAAGCCTATATAGGGCCTTTAGCAGCTTGAGCACTCTTCTAGGCTCTCAATACCCTAGTAGCATCTCTATATAGACCTCTTCGTTAAGATTAGTATGTATAAAGGTATTAATAGCGTCATATTGGATTAGATCTATATTAAATCAGTTAGCAATAGCGATGAGGGTCCTGAACGACATCCTAGCTAATATAGCAGTATAGATATTACGAAGGTCGTGAGGCTATTAATTACCTCTTACTATAAGTCATGCTCTTATTTTTACTAGCCTACTATACTTATTAAGCTTGTAGGTATATACTTAATAGCATCTAAGGACCTTATAACCCTTCGCAGTCTTTCGAGATACTATTAGCTAAGATTGGGATATTTAGTAGCTCTAGAGATAACTCTCTTCAGCCTAAATAAACTCAGCTCCCATAGGGTGATTTTATAGTTTAACGTGTAATGAGGGCAACTTTAGTAATAACTTCCAATAGGCATTTTACTACTTTGGATTTATTTCTAAAGTCGTTTCTTCTGGGGCTAGGAATAGTAGCCTTATTATAATATCCTGAGTAGGCTTATAGCCGCTTGCTAAAGAATCAACGCGTTGATCAGACCACGCTGAAGACCTTTGACTATCATTAGTTTCACATACATGAGGCATGCGATATATATCGGGTTCGCTTACACGAGGTAAGTAATAAATATTGGGTTCGCTTATATGAGGTAAGTAATAAATATCAGGTTCACTAGGTTTTACCCTTATATGAGATCTATTAGTGGCATGGCCTAAGAAGACTACATTATATGAAGTCCTCGTGGTGACTCTAACCTTCAAACGAAAGTCTGAACTTAGGTCAGCATCTGAAACTGCTAGATCACGCCCCCTTACGTTGAGGTTAGCGTAAATATCTTCCTCAAGCGCTTAGAAGAAAGTAGCCCCTGGGGACTAAGGGGGATTTAGTAGTAGAGCAAATTTTGCTTAAGAATAGCTATAAACTAGCTCTACTGCTAATACTTCACTATTTATTTAGTCATCCTCATCCTAAGCGGGTCGAGACTTATCATTTAGGTCTACAATAGACTAGATGCTTCTAATTAGAGTATTTAGGTTAAGAAGGGCAGCGTAGTGCTATTGAATTTCTTCTAGAGTTATATCCTTAAAGTCATCATGTCAGGTACCTATTTAACTATTAAAGATAGCTTCCTTATTAAACAGAACATCTCAAGTAGTAATAACCTCTTCTTTCAGAGGGTTCTAAATCCTATAGCTGTTTGAGGTAATATAACTAATAAGGTAGCTAATCCAGGCTTTTGTAGCTAGTCGCTAGCAATAATTTTAATACAGTGAGGCATCTAAAGTTATTACAAAAGACTTACTACCATACGCTCGAAGATAGGTCAGATTAAGTACTATAAAACCCTCTTTTAACCTCTTATAAAGCCTCTCATAAGGCATCTTCCAGCCTTTTTGCTGTTTTTATGGCGTCCAGTTATATAGGTAGGTAGCTGCTTTCATGATTTCGGGCCATAGCACTATAGGTAGTGAGGCTAAGAGTCATAGCGCGCGGGCTTTTTGCTTAATAATAGCAGCAATCCTTTCAGCACCTCGGCCTGCATATTTGGGGCGGATAGCTTTATTCTAATCCCTTTGCTCTTAATATATGCTATAACTCTTAGGTATTAAAGAATCTCATTATTAGCCTTAATAACCTAGACCTTAGTGTTATACTATATATTAATTATTAATATAACTTTATCTACTACTTAGATGAGGGATTTACTTATTTAGTTAGCTAGATAGAAGTCCCAGGCGAAGCTTGAGGCTCTGTCCGCTATAATAGTAGCCGATATATACCCTCTATATCCTTTATTATAGTCGTGGAAGTTAATAGCGATCCTTTTGCTGGGTTTTAATAATATTACTAACTCTCTCGGGGCTTAGCGGACCTATCTTATTATCTTCGCTATAGCGCAAGAGTCGCACTTAATAGTCTCAATAGGCTTATTATCGTTGTTAATACGAACACCTCTTGTAGTCTTAGGTAGCTATTATAAGGGTTCTGGGCCGCAATAGCAAATACGTTAATACCATAATAACGTTAAGCCTCAAAGAGGTCTGCAAATAGTCAAAAAATCATACTTTTGGCGAAGAGGGCGTTCACATATCTCATCTAGAGGGGATTTATTGCCATCAATTATAGCTATCGCCACAAACCCCACAGAGACACTCGCTCCCTTATATAGACAATACTTAAGTAGATACTATTAGTTAATATTAAATATCTCCGCCACATAGGTATAATCTCTTCGTTGAAGGCAGTTTTAATCAGGGTTGCCAGATCTAGAATCCCACCATATACCCTTTTTTCGCAGTAGTTACATAGATACGAGGCTAGTAGCTAGCTATTCGCAATACGCCACATTATTAAGTTAAAGGGTTCATAGAAGCTCTCCAGGGCCTTAAAGATAAAGGTCTATAGACCCCTAGCTATTGATAGCAGCCCTTAAGGTCCTAGGGAAAATAAAGTCGTTATTAGAGGCTAATTAAAGGTTAATAAATCGTGAGAGGTTATTAAATATGTGGATAGTCGCTCTAGTATCAAGTAGGACTAAGAAAGAGAGGGGGTATTAAACTTTATTAATTACTATACTAGTCCCCCTATATTCACTATCACAGCTACTATATAGTTATTAACCTAATTAATAAGTCTTTCCTTTTTTTAAATTCCTCTACTAAATTACTACTAAGCTAGATCCTCTTAATAATGCAGTTAATAAGGTTTTTATTAAGGCTAAACTATTTAGGCTGGTCTTCTAGAAAGGCGACATAGTAGCGTTAGAGAGTATATCCCTCATAGAAGCAGAGAGCACACCACCTATTATTACTATAGTCGTTTTAGTGAGGCTTCTTATTATATAAGTCTTATTAGCTACTAGCCTTATGCTTATAGCCTCCTCCTCTTTACTAATGCTTAGGGTTATCATCTTTAGAGTTATTATCATCAACCTCTACTATAGTAGGCCCAAATATACCCCTCCCAGGCTTACTCCTAAATACGGTATCTACAAGCCGCTAGATAGCTTCACAAGTAGCTAGGAGAATATGACTAGCCTCAAGCTTATCTTCATTAGCCTTCACGCCCACAAGAGCTTAATAACCTCCTATCCAGGCAGCCAGGGGAGAGCTACTTAAGACCCTACAGAAGTTATCAAACCATAAGCTTAATTACTCTATTTAAGAGACCTTTGCTACTTAGCCTTTCAAGATAGCTATATCCTATCGCTTAACCTAAAGGGTAATCTCTTCTCATATAGAAATCGTTTAACTTTTCCTATTTAAAAAGATATCTTCATACTTACATACTGCCACCTTCTTTCAATTAATAACTAAGCCACTAACTCAGCCTTATAGCTTTAATACCCAAGTAGTAATATCCTCCTTAGCGAGATAATAGGTCTCAAGGTATTAACAATAGACAGTGTTAAATATCTAGTCCTATATTATAGCGACGTTTCTAATATGCTCAGAGTAGACCTTCTATTCTTCTACATATTAGGTTATTATAGTATTATAGAACTTCATCTCCTTCTCTTTGAAGTTGCAAATAGCATCCTCTTTATTGGTAGGGGTTACTAAGTTAGTGCGAGTGCTTAGGTAGGCCCTAATAATAAGCCTTATATCTAAAAGGTTGGGTTTTATAATAGCATTACTAAGCGATAGCTTATTGGTCTTACTTAGATTAATATAGTGCTATAATTTAACTCTAGAGGCGCGAGCCTCCAGCTAATTAATCCATAATATCCAATCCTTCGGACTATTTAGCTAGATCTTCGTGATAGCCTTATCAGCAGAGGGCTTGGACATGTTGGGAGGCATTGTAGGTAGTTGATTAGGTCTGCAAATATAGTTTTGAAGTAGTTGAGGTGCAATTAAACGCGTTGTCCGGTCGCAATAGCTTCAAAATCGGATAACAACGCATATAAGACTCTTAATTATCGGACTTTAACGCGTCCATTAGGTAAAAATAGGTGTGTGTATTTCGTCAGTTCTCAGGTACAAAGGTCTCCACCAAAATCTCTGCTAGATACAGGTGCCCACAATCCAGCTATCGGTCGGGATAGATTTCAGGTAAAATCGGCATACGCCCATTAGCATACGCCAAGTTCGACAATATAAGATCTAGTAACCTAGATTAGAACTGCCTTTAATAAAGAGATTATACCTATATAGTAGAGATATTTAATATTAACTAATAATACTTATTTGAGTATTATTTACATAAGGGGGTGAGTATACCTATGGGGTTTGTAGTAATAGCTATAATTATCCACTACTCCTCTGGATGAGATATATAAATGCCCTCTTTACTAAAGGTATGAAATTTTAACTATTTATAGATCTCTTTGAGGTTTAATATTATTATAGTATTGATATATTAGCTATTGCGGCCTAGAACCCTTATAATAGCTACGTGAGGCTATAAGAGGTGTTTGTATTAATGATAATAAGCCTATTGACACTATTAAGTGCGACTCCTATGCTATAGCGAAGATGATAAGATAGGTCTGCTAAGCTCTAAGAGAGTTAGTAATATTATTAAAACCTATTAAAAGGATTGCTATTGACTTTTACAATAATAATAAGGGATATAGAGGGTATATATTAGTAGCTATTGTGGTAGATAGAGCTTTAGGTTTTGCTTAGGACTTCCATCTAGCTAACTAAATAAGTGAATTCCTTATCTAAGTAGTAGATAAAGTTGTATTAATAATTAATATATAGTATAAGACTAAGGTTGGGGTTATTAAGGCTAATAATAAGATTCTTTAATACCTAAGATTTATAGTAAGGATTGAGAGCAAGGGTATTTAAATAGAGCTATCCGCTCTCAATATATAAGCCTACAATAGAGGTACTAAAAGGATTGCTGCTATTATTAAGCAGAAGGCCTGCTTATTATGACTCTTAGCCTCGCTCCTTATGGTTTTATGGCCTGAAAATATGAAAGCTGCTACCTATCTATATAACTAGACGCTATGAAAATAGTAAAAAGGCTGGAAGATGCCTTATGAGATGCTTTATGAGATATCAAAAGAGGGTTTTGTAGTACCTAATCTAACTTATCTTTAGGCGTATGGGAGTAAAGCTTTTATAATGACTTTAGATATCTAACTTTATTGAAACTATTGCTAGCGACTAGCTGCGAAAGCCTGGATTAGTTATTTTATTAGTTATATTACCTTAAATAGCTATAGGATTTAGAACCTTCTGAAAGAAGAGGTTATTACTACTTGAGATATACTTTTTAAATGAGAAAGCTATTTTTAATATTTAAATAGATACTTATTATAATAACTTTAAGGATATGACTCTGGAAAAAGTCTAATAGCATTATGCTGCTTTTTTTGACCTGAATACCTCGATTAGAAGAAATTAGTTTATTATAGCGCTAAATAATAAGTTTTGATCTGCTTAGGATGAGGATAACTAAATAAAAAGTGAAGTATCTATAGTAGAGCTAGTTTATAGCTATTCTTAAGTAAAATTGGCTCTACTGCTGACTCCCCTATAGTCCCTAGGAGCTACCTTCTTCTAAGCGCTTGAGGAAGGTATTTATGCTAACCTCGATGTGAGGGGGCGTGATCTAGTAGTTTTAGATGCTAACCTGAGTTTAGACTTTTATTTGAAGGTTAGAGTTATTATAAGGACTTCATATAAGGCGGTCGTTTTAGGCTACGCTACTAATAATTATTATATGCTTTATATAAGCGAACCTAATATTTATTATATGCTTTATATATATGAAACTGATAATAGTTAAAGGTCTTTAGTGTGATTTAATTAACCTATTAATCTTTTAGTAAGCGGCCATAAGCCTGCCTGGGATATTATAATAAGGCTACTATTTCTAGCCCTAGAAGTAATAACTTTAGGGATAAATCTAAAGTAGCAAAATGCTTACTAGAAGTTATTACTAAAGTTGCTCTTATTATATATTAAACTATAAAATCACTTTATGAGCGCTGAGTTTATTTAGGCTAAAGAGAGTTATCTCTAGAGCTACTAAATGTCCTAGTTCTCGCTAATTATATGATAAAAAGTAGCAAAAAGTTATAAAGTTCTTAGATACTACTAGGTATATATCTATAAGCTAAATACGTATAGCAAGTTTCTAAAAGTTAAGGTGAGATTTATAGTAAGAGGCAATTGATAGCCTTATAACCTTTATAATATCTATACTACTATATTAGCTAGAATATTATTCAGAACCCTCGTTACTATTACTAACTAATTTAATATAGATCTAAGTTAATATAATACTATTAATGCTTTTATATATACTAATCTTAATGAAGAGGTCTATATGGAGATACTACTAGGGTATTAAGAGCCTAGAAGAGTGCTTAAGCTGCTAAAGGCCCTATATAGGCTTTGTAGATCCCCTTTTTTATAGTAGCAATACCTTAAAAAGGGTCCAAATGCCCTTAATTCTAAATAGATACCTAACAGAAAATACTATTAGCACTATAGCAAGGTCTTATTCTTCTTCTATATTAATAACTACATTATAATATACCCCCCTAAAGATTATAGTTATACTACCTTACTAATTAGTTAACTATAGAAATAATACTATCTTAAGGGTAAATAAGACCTATATTAGTTCCTAGTATAAAGAGCGTAGCCCGGGTTTATTTAACAAAGGGGTGCTGTTAATTAGAGGTAATCTATACTGAGGAGAGAAGGCTTAAGTCCGCAGGCTCATGCGGTACTCAAGCAGCTTTTATGCAGTTATATAGGGGGGGCACAAGGCTTTGCGTACTTGCTACCACTAAAGTAGCGTAGCCCTAGTAGCTTAGAGGCGGGCGCAGCCCGGCCTATAATAATACCCCCTCCATAGGCCCGTGCGCAGTAACGGCGCATCTACTACTAATTAGCTAGCAATAGGCAGCCTATATAGCGCCCTTCTAACCTTTTTTACTTATTGTTATAACCCTACTCTTCTTTATTCCTCTATTAACTATATAAAATAACTATTATAAGCCTCACTTTATAATACCCTACTCTTTTAAAAATAATAACTACTAATTATCTATTAGTATTAACTAAATGCACGCCTGCTAACCGCACTATGCCTATAAGTCTGTATACTTATAGCTCGCTCCTTCCTCTAATAATTTCAAAGCCCTCCCTCAAAGATGCAGCCCTTAAGGCCCTTTGCTTTATAAACCCCAGCGCCTCCCCCACCTTCAGCAAAGCTAAAAAGTTATATTTAGAGCGTAACTCTATTATATCTACTAGGGGCAGTAGCAATAATCATAATAATAATAATAACGCTCCTGCGCCTAGCTCCTATAGCACTAAGCATACTAGTAGCTCTCTTCCCGCTATATATTACCTATACCGCCTAATATTTATAACTTTTATTAACCCCATATAGACCCCCTCTAAGTAGTAAAGGGCTAGTATAGAGGAGAGTAAAGGTCCCACGTGAGAGGTAGTTTACCTGCTCTATAGCATCTACTATACTAATATAGACCTACTATCCTCTATAGCTACATACTATAACTCCCTTAGTATATATCTCCTGCGCCTATATAGCTCTTAGCTCTACTAACTTCTAATAGATATCCGCATTACTTATTATACTAAGTATATTATAACGCGCGGCTGCAGCAGCTGCGTTCCTATAAGTTCCTATACGCTTAGGCGCTACAACGCTATACTAACCCGCCTGCAGCTTAATAAAGAGGAGAACTAAAGTTATAAAGCCTAGGAGGCTATTAGTATCGCCTCTACTACTAACCTAGAGAATAATAATCTTATAAGTACCGCCTTAATACCGCAACCTATATAGCTAACCTAACTGCAGCTCCATGAGAAGCTACGCCACAGCCGCGCCCTCTAGTAGCGCTTACTTTATAAGAGGCGCGCTATCCTTACTAATAAAAAGGTAAGGAGGGAGGCGAAGAAGGAGGCTAAGAAGGAGGCTAAACAGGCTGCCGCTAAAGCTGCTACGCCCGCTCCCACTAGCCCCACTAGCGCCCCTAGCTTCTATACTATTAACGCGCCTCTCACGCCTATTACGCCTAGCGCCCATATTATACCCTCCCAGGTAGCTACTCTAGCTAGCCTATTCTCTACTATAGCTACTATTTTTAAATAATATATATATCTTTTTAAATCCTTCTATACTTATTTAAGATTTATAAAGGCGCCTATAGTAGCTACCTTTTATAAATCTTATATAGCTTATAGCCTCTACTTATTTCTAACTAACTTATTATTAGATTATATAAAATAAATAAAATAGCTCTCCGCGCAGCCTTACTATAATTAATCTGCCCTTAGCTAAGAGCTATAATTAAATTTATTACTACTAATTACGCCCCTCCTCTTCCTTATAACTTACTGACTTATAGTAACTATATAGCCTACTAGATATATAGAGTTACTATTATTCTCCTCTATAGAACTATACTTATATTTAAACTTATTTATAGTAGCTATATTATAGAGCTCCTCAAGAGGCTCCCATATAGACTACTAGTAGCTATGCTATTTTATAAGCACTTTATAGCGCCTACCCTAACTTATTATCTTCTACGAGGCAGCTAAAAAATATCTACTCACTACTCTTTAATACTATCCTCCTTAAGTATTAGTAGCAGCTACACTTTACTATATAACTAGCTGGGCAGCAGGTCTTCTATAGCTCTCTAGAGCAGACTAATATAGAAATTTAAGTAGATATAGTTTAATATATCTACCCTTCCTATAATAGGTATTATAGCCTCTATTACCCTATACTTATAGTATAGCTAGTCTAACATCTTATAGGGTTATAAGGTCCTATAGTTTGCAGTAGATAGCCACACCTTATCCCTAACTTTAAAGCGCTCTGCGGGCTTATAGCAGCTATTTATAGACCTCTCTATAGCTTACTAAGTAGTAGCAATTATAGCCTACGCTATTTGCATTAATTATTCCAACTTTTTAACAAACTTCTAGGCAGCAACTTCGCAGCTATATATTGCAGGCGGAATAAGCTCTATAATTACAATTAAGTTAATATTATAGCTATACTTAAGGAAGAATAGACTTATACCTATCGCAGTAGTATCGCGATTATTGAGTATAAACTAGACTAATAGTAAGTAATCCTCCTAATTATTCTAATTAAAACTAATAAGGTTAAATAATATAGCCTAGATCTCTTAATTAAAATGCTTCATCGCCCTATTAGTTTATAGATAGAAGGCAGTACTTAGGCGCTATTTAATACTAATAAGTTAATAAGACCTCTTCTAGAAGCAGCTAGTCTAGTTACTACTGCAGTTGCTTATAATAGTCTGTGGGATGCTATGGAACTAGTAGTAGCACTAGATAAGTCGCTCCACATAAGACTCCGCATCTATCATTATTATTAGTTCTAAAGTTACCACCTTTAATAGTTAGTCAATAATAACTTAGAGATATCTTATTTCTAATACTAATAATACTAGTAGGTTTATTATAAAATCTATTACGAGGTCGCACTAAATATACTCTAGAATTAGAAGCAGCTATAGTAGCTTACGCCTCACTTATTACTAGATTACTCCTCCGCTATAACTATTATAGTTATAAATAAACCGCCTTATAGCATAGGATTATCTAGGCTAGAAGTATTATTAACTTAAGATACTTAATATACTATTACAACTAAAGTATTAAGTAATACTAAAGTTATAGCTTAACTAGATAATATATATATAGAGAGTACTATTCGCATTACCTTTACTACTACCCACAGGCACCTAGATTCAGCTACAGAAGGTCAGGCAGTAGGTAGTATTAATACTATACTCTATAATTTGCACCTTAAGGCCTAGCGTGGGCGGGAAGCCACATTCCCCTTATATAATAGTACAATATACTGCAGCATACTACGAGGTATTCTAAAGCGTTTTATCCTATAGCTACTAGATTTCTGCGTCTTTAAAGATAGAGATCTCTAGCAGAGCGTCTTCCTCCTCACCACCCGCCTACTAAGCCGCTTGCATAGGTAACGCTAAATCTAGGATAGCCTGGATTACCAGCCCTTATTCCTAATTATTATCTCAGTTACTTAGCGCATCTTATTCGCATCGAGATAGCGCCTCTAGAGCAGTAGCGAGTACGCCTAGGCGGTATTCTAGCTTAAAGTTATACTTAGAGAGCTCTTTTACTTAGCAGCTTTAGCGCTCTATTGACTTCTGCTTCTTTATAAAATATTTTAAGCTCTTTTAGTCTATTAGCACCTTAAACTTATAGATACTATATAACTCTACGTCCCACGCTACTAAATATATGATAACTATAAGAAGTTCCTTATTATATATTAAGTAGTTATACTAAGCGGGTATAAGTTTCTATAAGTAATAAGCAACTAGTTAGAGCTACCCCTTCTCATCCTATTATACTAATATACTGCCTAATATATTTCTAGAGCAGTCTATCTCTACTACTATTATCACATTTAGGTTAAAGTAGCGCAGCACTAGTGCGGAAAAGAACTTAGCCTTAAGCGTCTTAAATATAGCCTTTTATACCTCTCCCAAGCTAAAACGCACTCCCTTATAAGTAAGTTAATTTAGAGCTACTATAATACTAATATATCCCTTAATAAATACCTAATAATAATTTATAAAACCTAGGAAGCTTTGCACGCCCTTAATAGTCTTTAGCGCGGCCTATTCCTAGATAGCGCGGACCTTCTCTAGGTTATATATAATACCTTCACCTACCTTTAGGATAAATCTAATATACTTAATAGTTTTAACTAAGAACTCTAACTTTGATAGGTCTAGGTTTAGGCCTATAATTTTTAGCTTCTAAAGGACCTACTTAACGTTTGCTTTATAGTCCGCTCTTAAGCTACTTGGATAAATAAGGATATTATTAAAATATATTGTTATAAAGTTATTAAGAAACTCCTAGAGCGTCTTATTAATATATTACTAGAAGGTTCCGGGCGCCCCTATAAGTCTAAATAGGTAGATAAGCTATTTAAAGAGCCTATACTATATCCTAAAGGCAGTTTTTAGGATATCTTCATCCCTCATATAGATCTTATAGAAGGCTGTAATAATATTAAGCTTAATATACTATTTAGCTACACTAACCTATTAGAGGGTTTCTATAATTAGTAGCAGCGGGTAGCAGTTCTTCCTAGTAATTGCATTTAGCGCGCGGTAGTTATAATAAAAATGGATACTACCCCTCAGCTTCTATATAGATAGTACTAGCGCGCCTATAGTTAAGCTGCTTGCCTTAATAAATCCCTTATTTAGTAGGTTAGTAAGCGTTTTCTAAAGGACTAGTAACTCTTCTTGAGATATACTATATAGCGGGCCCTATAGCAGCGCTGCTTTCTATCTGCTTATATTATACTTTAGCAGTATTTTATAGTTAATACTAGGCTATAAAGGCAGTAGTAGGTGCGCCTTAAATAGTTTAAGTAGGTCTATAAACTCTATGAGATATAAAATAAACTAAGAGCTTTACAGTAATATTAGCAGGCAGTTTCTTTACCTATAGGGCTTTATTAATATCTACTATATTTATTAACTAAATAATAGATACTACTTTAAATAGCAACCTTAATAACTATCCTACAGCTACTTATTAGTATACTGCCCTAAAGGAGGCAGTGTTAAGGAACTAAGCCTCTCTAATTTAATAAATGCAAGCTAATTCTTCTTAAATAGATAATAGGATATTTACTCGCGCTTTGCTATAGAAGATATGCCGTTGAGCTATAAAATAGATAACATAGTTATGCTCTATCTAGGGTTTTCTGAGGAATAGGTCTATATTAAGACTATAAACTATATATACATAGATCTACTGCGTGCGCCCGCTCGTTTTAATCTCATAAGTCACTATATCTTTAGTAGCAATACACTCCATATTATTCGCAAAGCCGCGCAAACAACGCTTCTAGTAGTTAATATATAGTAGTTAGAGTTAGCGGGCAAACTTATAATCTATAAGAGCATAAATATTATAGCTATAGTCTATAAGAGCTTAGGTAGGGCAGCCTTTATTAATCCTAACTATAAGGGTTGCGGAAGGTCTGCTTATACTATATTTTGCCCTAAAAACTTCCCAGTGTAAGAGACTGGTATCGGCGACCGGCCCATATAAGCATATGTGTGGTGCATTCCGGCATGAAGTGTGCGGAATGGCGGATCTTTTGCGCATGTGGCGTAATTGGTCATTGCATCGCTGCAGCACACCACCTGAGCGTTACACCCAGCCTGCCCGCTCCTCCTCTATATACTCCACTACCTAATTTCATAGCAGAGTTACTCTTTTCCTAACTTACTATTATTATCTAGCTTGCTTAAGGCATCGCTTATGTTGCTCTTACTATTATTAGCTCTAGCTACTTAAGCGCTACTTATTTTCTAGTGGGGGTAGTTGCGCCTAATATAGCTAACCTTATTATATTTATAATAATAGCAATAGTCCTTAGGGCCCTTAGTATTCTTAAATCTCTGTTTTGCCTCTTTTGGTGCCCGCACTAATCTAGTTATATATATATTACTATTACTATTAACTTATGAGGTGGGCGCGCGAGGTTAAGCCCTACTAGTAGCAGCCTTTACGCAGTTAGTATCCTCAAGCTTCTAAGTAATATCCTAAATAACTATAATATACTCTATATATATAGCGGGGGTATTTTTAGTAATAAGTTAGTTTATAAAGTTATATAAGAGGGATCTCTATAAAAAGTCGATTTATATACTACCTACTTAGTCCGCTCTACTAGCTTATACTAAGGTATATTTAAATTGCGGGAGGAAAGTAGCAAAAGTCTTATTCCTCCTTATATATAAGTTAGATAATCAGGCTATTATATCCTAGGTAATATTTAGGTTAAGGTAGGAGCAATTAAAGTAGCCTATAAAGTTATCTAGGTTATAAGCGTAGTCTAGTCTTTTAGTATTATAAAAGGTCTATATAACCTTATGCAGCGTGTCGCCTAGATATATATAGATATAGTAGAATATCTCTTAATAGGTCTTAAAGAAGCGCTTATTTAGCATAAGCTTATTATATATCTGCATGCTCTACGCGGGGTATTCCTCGCGGCGCCCTAAGTACTTGAGGGGGTTAGAGAGAGGCTTCTAGCAGAAAGTTAAGGGCTTAGCTATAGCAGCTAGCTCTAGAGCGGCTGCTGCGGCAGCAGTCATGCCCTCCGCGCTAGGTACAGAGGTAGGGGCTCGCGCGCTACCCTCTATAGCTTATACGCATTGCTTGAGCCTCGTTATTATGATCTATATATTAGCGAGGACTGCCTCTAGGCTCGCTGCAGATGCCGCCTATACTAGCGGGGTAGCTGCTATCCCTTTGCCTTCTATCGCGTAGTATAATCGGCAAGGCGCTAGGATACTATAGAGAGTATAGATATATGAAGGGTATAGCCCGGGTTTATTTAATAAAGGGGTGCTATTAATTAGAGGTAATCTATACTGAGGAGAGAAGGCTTAAGTCTGCAGGCTTGTGCGGTGCTTAAGCGGCTTTTGTGCGGTTGTGTAGTGGGGCCGCAAGCCTTCGCGTACTTGCCACTACCGAAGTGGCGTAGCCCTAGTGGCTTGGAGGCGGGCGCAGCCCGGCCCGTAATACCTAGGGATTGAAGTCCTTTGAGATTAACTAAATAAGAGGCTATAGCTATTATAGTTAGTATTTGTTAAGAAGTTAATAAAACTGCTAAATAACTATATTAATGCTAACTTATAATATAATACTTTAATAGCTATAGAAGAATTACTTCTATAGAAAAAGTAAGTAACGCCTTAAGAGATTTAGCTATAATAATAAAAGGTTAGATTGCTACTATATACTACTGTGATAACTAGACCTAATATTACTTTTATAGTTAGTTATTTTATGAGATTTAATTAAAACCCTAGCCTAAAATACTATTAAGCTGCTACTTAAGCTATATATATAATACCTACTAAAGTTAAAAGGGCTCTGCCTTAGGTATAGAGTTAAGGATATTAATAGTCTAGAGGTGGCTTTAGATACTAGTTTTATAGATAACTTAATAGATTAAGAGAGCTCCTAAGCCTTTATAAGAAAGCTATTTAGAGGGATAATTACTTGGAGGGCTAATAAATAATAAATAGTAATAACTTTAGCTATAGAAGTAGAACTTTTAGCTCTCTCGCAGGTTATGAAGGAAGGACTATTTATAAGTTAGTTAATAACTGCCTTATAGGTAAGCCTCTCTCCTGGAGGAGAGCCTTCTTATATAGTTAACTAGCCCTATAGTTAGCTTTATGATTAGACTTATAAGGCCTTGAGGTGGTTATCTAATGTGGTAATACCTAAATACTATAGCTAGTAACCTAAGAGATTATTTAACTATAGACTAAGTTATGCTATGTAGATATCTATAATTATTGGCTCTAATAAGAAATTTAGGATAACTATATAGAGGTTATTTATACCCGATTAGCTGAAATAATAGTAGATGGGATGATGAAGGCCCTGCTAGCTGCCGCTTTTGCTACTTTTGTTAGCTAACTTAACCTTGTGAATAAGAGCGACCTTCTTGTGGATAATAGGCGTACTGAATTGGAGGCTGAATAGGTGTACTGAATGGGAGGCTGAATAGGCTAAAATAGCTCTGTAAATGGCGTTACTCTTTCTTATTTACTGGGAGGTTTTAATGAGTATGATGGGAGCGATTTGAAGTGATAGATATACCCTTAAATAGGCTATATATAAAAGGGCCTATAAGTGGGGGATTTGAGATTTGTAAAAGTGGCTATTTTGGTTATTTGGGCTATTTTGGCTAGTTTGTCCAGTTTGGACCCTTTGGGCACTAACTTGAGGGGGCGTGTCGAACTGGGCGTATGCCGATTTGACCCGAAATCCGTCCCGACTGATAGCTGGATTGTGGGTACCTGTATCTAGCAGAGATTTTGGTGGAGAACTTTGTACCTCAGAACTTATGAAATACACACACCGATTTTCACCTAATTGACGCGTAAAGTCCGACAGAGGAAAGAAGGTATCTAGAAAGGTGGCCAGCGAAGGAGGAATGATATAGTAGACCGACGAGGTGGGTCACGTGACTAAGGTCACGTGACTAACCAAGTCAGGTGACTGAGGTCACATGACTACTATGGTCGACGCTCCTGCCCGCTGGGCCACGGGCCCGACACTTGGGTCGGGTCCGGATGAGCGAATATCCCAACAATTAGATTTAGCTAGGTATATCCCTTATGGTAAGCTTATTACTTCTTAAACAAGACTTAATAGCCTTAGCCTTCTTTTCTTTCTCCTTCCTAACTACTTACTAACTAAGGGTATAGAAGTTATAGTTTAAGGCTTAATATTAAGGCTTAAGAAATAAGCAGTTATATTTATTATTAATAGTTAAGTAAGTATATTCTTATTCTATTACTATAATTCTTTCTAACTAGAGGCAGCTTATCTTATACATCTCTATATTATAACCCTTTATAACTAAATTCTTTTTTAACTATTATATTTATATCTAAGATCCTACTGAATTACTTGCTTATATATATTTTTAATTGCATTTTATCAATTCTAAAAGTAAGGCTTTATTCATATTTACAGACCCTCTGAATAAGGCTATTAATAGTAACATCTTATAGAGAGATAGTAGGTATTATTATTTCATATTTAAATAGCTTATTTTAGTAGGAGAAAAGCGAAGTTTATACTTAGGTTTAATATAAGTGTTACAACCCGTTATGCAAGGACAACAACCAACCAACCCACCTAGACGTCAGACGACTAGGGCAGGATATTTATACTGCAGGTTCATGGGAACACCAGGATGACCATAGTACAGAAGAACTATAGTATAAGTTACGTGATAATAAGATAGGACTAAGCATATAGTGTAGATTACTGAGCACTTAGTAAGAGTAGCTGAGCGCTTACCTGCGGTTACTGAGCGATTACTAGTACCTAATTAGTAATTAGTAATGAGGGTGAAAGGACTATTTAGGACTTATATATAGTATGGACTTAGGACTCTTAGGAATAGACTTCTATAGCTCTTTAGTAATTAACTTTGTGATTACCCTAATAGGTACTCTCAGCTTTATCTTATACTGCGACCCCTTGTGAGGATTATAACTAATTACTATACTCCTTGAACCTTAAGATTCATTTAGCGACACAGCCCAGCAAGACCATACTATCAACCTAGTGTCATCCCTCAACTTCTGTTAGCAGAACCCAACTGTCGGATAGCTGACCATAACAATAAGTTATCTTACTATAAGCTAATTTAGTACTATTACTATAGGTAATAACTCTTTATATAATTACACTTAGACTCTCCAAACTAATATAACTCCGTAGTATAGCGGTAGTGGGCTGAAACTAACTTAAATAAGCTTAAGGGGGTGCTGAATACCGAGCAGGGGGACGCCAAATACCGCTACTCCTCAGGGATGCCCCAATCCATCCAACCAACTTTTTTGGGCCGACGCGGTCACGCGGGAGAAAACGCCAGTATTCCTATCGGTTAACGGTTTCGACAAGTAGACATGGCATGGATACCTCAACCTGCCCCAAATGCGAGAGGCTATTCATATTCCGACAGGGCAGAAGGACTGGCAGAAGTGCATCGACTCGAAATTCTTCGGGACCAACGGTGACCAGAGTGCGGACCCATTTACTTCCGGTGCGCTGAGGAGAGTTATTGAACACACCAACACCTTCATAATTGCCAGCGGAAGCCAGGAGTATTGAGCTCCGACTAACGAAACGCTGATGTTCTACAAAACATGTCTTGGAGTAGTCAGCAAGGATTCGACGAGTTCCCCGAGAAGACATTCTTCTTGCCGACTGCCTACAGTGACTTGTGTTCGCAAAGTGCTGCTGGTAAAGGTCCGAAACTGGGCTGAGCAGAGAGTATTGGACTTTGCTCGCGTGTACAGTATTGACATGTCAAATTCGCATGCAGGCTGATATCTGAAGGCTCGTCGATGGCCGACAAAGTAGCACAACTTCCGGACTAAGCAGCACGAGATGCGGGATCCAGGCTTCTTGAGAAGCTTCTCGGACGTGTCTCCGACCTGGGTTCGGATGTCACGTTGTCTGCCCTGCCCAGAAACTTTGGCGTTCCGCCCACAACCGCAACAACATCTGGTTGAAAGAGGGGCTTTATTAACAGCTTCTGTTAATGATACGTTTGGTGAGGCAAGTCACCAGGGTACTTCTGCGCAATGGAAAAATGTATTTTATTCGACATAGCCGATGTAGACTTTCAGCTTTAACCTTGAATCGATGTTCCAACTGAGGAACGACTGGAGACGCAAAACCTAAGGAGGGCAGCACCAGTATCCAGTGGCCTGAAAACCGGAAGATCAGCTTATGTGAATGGCTAAAGCCCAATGTGATACTTACAGCATCGATAGACTCGCAGGGAGGGTAGGGAGGCCAGTTCGCTCTGCCAATTCCGCACTATTTTAGACGTCAGACATTGATTCCATGAACCTTTATAGCATATGCTTCAAGGAGGTTGAGAAAGGAGGGAGTTGGGAGTGTATGAGCATGTACCTTGTATTCGGTCAAGGCAGAGTTATAACAGCTATTGCCGGTCTTGCCGCATCCAGGGTGCGACCACGCCATGATGCTGGCGGGAGCAAGTGCGACGATGAGAAGCGAAAGCTGCATGGTGAAGGATATGTGTAGACGCTGTTCTAAGAGAGTTGCTAGGTGATCGAGATGATTGACAGATAAGTCCGGAAGATTGCCCTAGTACGTCGATCCCGAGCACCCCTATATAGCCTTCCCACGGCATCATCGGAGGTGAAGATGACCGGTTACAGAATCTCATTATCACTTGCTGTGTAATGAGTCGGCAACTCTAATTGATTAATTTCACCGGATCGAGTCAGTGAAGATCCGGTCAACTGGGTGGGCGGTGAGAGACGCACGACGTCGGACGATCTCATCCCAACTCATCTATCCGTCACCAGATACATTAATTTAGTGTGTTCTTGGCACTATGCATATTTTCCCCTTTGCCCATTTCCACCAAGTCGAAATTTTGCCTACCCGATACTGTGATTCAGGCACGGGCCTGGTACCCATGACTCGCTCTCTGCAATTTGTCCGCCCTTCCAGCAAAGGGACTACGTCACCGAGCTGTGCCAAATTGATTGTTGAATGTGTACCGCAGGGCACCCTAGGGCGGCATTGTTGGGATATTCATGTTCGTCTCATCTTAAGAAGGTCGCGTCTGAGATTCTTCTCAGCCACAACACATATACTCTCATGATTCCCGTGGTTATTTCATTCGTCTTCGAAAGTCATGGACTAAGGCACATGATAGCGACTTTAGCGATTGCGACTTCGCGGATTCGGAGTTCTGCGATACCTTGATCGGCTCAGCTGCCTGGGTCTGTAAATCTGAGCGCGTAGAGAAGATCAATGTTGGTCTAGTGGAACTTATCAGAAAATCCAGAATGCTTATTTGCACTTACTTCCAGCGCGAAGACTGCCTGCCGTTGCTTTACGTAGGTACGAGCCAGCGAGCGCGGACACTCAGAGAGCCTCCCGGAGGTTGTGGGTCCACCCGGGGTCCTGGTTGAGCCCACCGGATGCGTGGCGCCGGGGGCCGTAGTTGGGACGTTGCGGTCGTGCTCCAACAGATGAATGCCAGACTAAGGACCTTCAGCTTTTCTATAAACTGGTAAGTCGATTCGCAGTCTCGAGCAAACGTTTTGTTTGTCCGTGCCGGAGCCCGAAGCCGATACCAAACCGCTCCCGCTCTGTGCCTGAACTCATAGCCTGCTCCAGGACGCAGCGCATTTAACACGCCATTTCAAACTAGAAAGAAGATGAGAGCCGCAAATTCACACACCGAGCTAGATTTTTTTGCCATCGAATCTCCATGTCATTCGTGCAGTGAACCATCTATGTCTGATGCTCACCATTTCGTCCGTCCGTCCCGGCGGACTTTCAGTTACACACTTAGGATGAATACCGATGCCATCATCTACAACATTGGAAGAACAACACTCACATCCAGTCTTATTCAACTCGATTCTTCCTTAAATAATTTCTGCCTTGATTTCATTGCATCTTCCAACATTGTCACCATACTACAAAAACCATGCCACATCAATCCAAGCAACTCAACAAACTCCGCTCCTCTCGCGTCCACCATATAGCAGGCTCAGGCCTCCATAGAGCATAGCGCCTCCGTAAAGAGCAAAACAAACTACAGTCCGCACCCCTGTAAATAGATGACCCTCAAATGCTATATCGCCCTCCAATTGCATACGTATCTTATGCCTATATTATTTTATATGGGCGAAACACTACAAACTGCATATTTGCATAATAAATATACCCTCCTATATTATTTAGTATAAGGGTGCAGGCTAGGGAATTTTAGTTATATTAAAGAGCTAAATAAGTAATTAGGTAGAGGTATGCTGCTGCTTCCTACTGCACGCCTATACTCCTACTATACGCCTATATTCCTACTGTATGCTTGCTCTCCTATTATATACTTACTATTACGGGCTACGCCCGGTTAGAACCATCTGGGCTTCTGCCCAGATTCACCGCTTAGGGCCCACCTAGTAGTTACCCACAAACCTAGTGTAACCTTGCTGAAGCGGAAAACTCTTCCTTTTCCTCTTTAGCTTCAAATAAATAGTATTATGTTACCTCTTGTTGTATAGACTTGGGTCTAGCCCTTTGTATATTTAAAGCTTATTATTATGATAATAAGAGATGAGTTGAGTGCTGCTCCCTACTAGTTGCTGAGATAGTTAATAATATAATAGCTAACGGCTAAGGCGAGCTATTATATGCTGACTTAGTAATAGTATTAATCTACCTCTAGTATTAAATATAGGAGCTATAGAGGGGTAATTAGTAATCAGCTATGCCCTCCTAGATGATTACTACTAGTAGATTACTGGTAATATTTAATGTAGTAACCTAGAAGCTACTACTTTTATTCCTGAAGTTCTTAGGTTAGTAGAGAGAATACACCTCGTGGGTATAATAGATAAGATATATTCTTATAATTAAACTAGGTTTTCTACTCTATAGATATAGAGGTATAATATATTATTAATTTATATCTAGATACGAACTTCTAACTAGTAGTCTCTATCTTCTATTGAGTAAGTAGTGAGGGAGGAAAATATGACTCTAAAACTTTTATAGCTTATTTTAACTAAATCTAGAAGGATTATAACCTATAGCTTTAAGTAGTAGCTTAACTATAAACCCTCTAGTAGAGAGAGATAGAGTCTCTCTTAGCCTTTTTACTAAGATTTAAGTGGACTTTAGCTGATGTGGGGGGTAGTAACTAGCCTAGCTAGGTCTAGATATCCCTCCTAGAAGCTGCTCTTACTCTTAAGTTAAAAGACTAGTTAATTACTATTAACTTATTTTCTAATTATAGTAAGTAGCTCTTAAAAGTTTAGAATATTACCTAGAAGGTTAGATACTAGAAGGCTCTAAGCTATTTCTAAGCGCCCTATTAGAAGCTAGTAGCTAAGGATACTAATAGAGATACCTATATAACTAGAGTAGTATATATCTTAAGAGTAAAGGAGATATATCACTCTTAGTAGGACTTGATATTATTTTCTAATAGCTACTTAGTGAATCCTTAGTAGTAAAGAGATAAGGATACCCGCTTTAAGAATACTTATATTTGCTATATCTATGGGGTTAAGGGTTATATTTTATAGTACTGCCCTATAAAGAATAACTAGCTACTCCAATTACTAGAGTTAGGACCTTAAAGGTTAATTCTGCTAGTTAAGAGGAGCAGGAGAACTACTAGGTAGAGATATGCTCCTCTAAGGATGATAAAGAGTTGGGAAAAGACTAACTCTAGAGCAAAATTAGGCCCTAGAGCTTATCAAGAAGGAGATATTAGGTTGGGACTAATATAAAATAGAGTAGCTAGTAGACAGTAGACTTACTATTATATAAGTTAGAGTTAATAAAGGATACCTAGCTTATACTCTAGTTAATATTAGTAGTGATACTTATATAATAATTAGCTAGTCTCTAGCTTAATACCTCTGCTTTCTATATATTAAGAAGAAGTAGTAACCTATAAGGGGGTATACTCTTAGTAGTTCCTTATTAGGTAACGCCCTAGGTATAGTAGCTTTTAGTTTAGAGATAAGTAGCTATATCTAGTATATATTTATATAATAGTAGAAGGCTTTAATTTAGAGATCTTATTATAATAGCTATAAATAAAGTAAAATAAGGTTATATATAATATTATAACTTATTAGGTATACTATAGCTAGGGCTATATTAGGCTATGCTTAAAGGAGTAGGAAGAACTACGTCTTGTAATAGAGATAAGGGCTATGAGATTCCTAAATACTATACTATTCTCTATAATCTATTAATACCTAGTGAGGAGGCGGGGTAAGTATTAGGGAGGCGCTATAGAGGTATAAGTTTAAGTAGTTAGCTTAATAGATATTAAGAAGGCTCTTAACCTAAAGCTAAGGGAGGATTATAATATAGGGTACTAGCTTAGATTCTAGAGGAGTTCCCTAGCTTATTGAATTTAAATAAGGCCTACCTGCTCCCTCCTAGCTAGCTTAGGGTAGACTACTAGATTAACCTTATTTCTACTCTAGATAGGAGGGAATTACTACTCCCCTAGGGACCTCTTTATAGTATATTGTGGGAGGAACTACTACTACTTAAGAATACCCTATAGAACCTCTTAGATAAGGGGTTTATTTAAGCTAGTAGCTTATTAGCTAGTGCTCTAGTGCTCTTTATAAGGAAGCTAGGTGGAGGTATTTACTTCTATATTAACTATAGAGCTCTAAATACTATTACGAAGAAGAATTAATACCTCTTACTTTTAATCTCTAAAATATTATACTATATTAATATAACTAAATAGTATATAAATTTAGATATAGTAGCTACCTTCTACAAGCTATAGATTATAGAGGGGCACTAGTAGAGAATAGCGTTCTATATCTAATATAGCTTATTTAAGTAGGTAGTATACCCCTTTAGCTTGATTGGCGCTCCTACTAGCTTTTAACAATATATTAATAGGACATTATAAGACTTTTTAGATAGCCTCATCATAGCTTATATAGATAATATACTAATCTACTTAGATAGAATAAAGGAGGATTATAAGAAGAATATTTAGTAGGTTCTCTAGAGGCTAGTAGTAGCTAGACTTAACCTTAATCCTATGAAATATGAGTTCTTAGTTAAAAAGGTTAAATATATGGGGTTTATTAAAATAGTAGAGAAGAGCCTCTCTTACAATCCTAAGAAGCTCTAGGTAATTACTAAATAGTTACTCTCTACCTTACTAAAAGGGGTTTAGAGCTTCTTAGGAATTACTAACTACTATAATATATTTATATCTAGTTATAAAGAGATTATTAAGCTACTAATATAGCTTATTAGGAAAGATATAATATTCTACTAGAGAAAGAACTAAGATAAAGTATTTAAGGAGCTTAAGAAGCTATTTAGTACTTAATTAGTTCTCTACTAGTTTAATCTAGAGAATAAGATAATAGTAGAGACTAATTGCTCTAGGTTTGCTCTTAGAGGAGTGCTCTCTTAAGCTGACTTAGAGAGCATCTAGCGCCTAGTAGTATTTCACTTAAGGAAGCTATTACTAGTAGAGTATAACTACTCTATTTATAACAAGGAGCTATTAGTAGTATTATTTTATCTCTATATACAGAGAGTAGAGCTATATAGTATTCCTACTTTTAAGATATTAATAAACTACTAGGGGCTTAAATACTTTATAAGAAAGTAATGCCTTATAGAATATTAGAGTAGGTAGGTAGAGGAGTTATTTTAGTATGACTTCTATATTAAGTATTGCTCTAGTAGAGAGGTAGTAGCTTCTAATACTCTCTCTTAGTAGGAGTAGAATATATCTTAAGGGGAAGATAATAAGTAGAAGTAGAGAAGAATTCTATAGCTGATATCTAACTATATATAACTCTGAGGAGATTCTATAGCTAGCTCCCTAGTGAGGAGGAACTAGGCGTTAGTAGGCTACTTAGATATTCTGAATATAGTAGTCTTTATTAGGGACCTAGAGCTATAGGTATTATAGTAGAAGATAGTAAAACATAATACTACTAATAGAGTAGCTTATAATATAGTTACTCAAGAGTTATATAGCTTCTTATTAGATATTAGAGTAAAGGTTTAGTTTAGTAAATATAATATTAATAACTTTGGGAGGCTAACGTTTTGGGAAGGCTATAGGTACTTAGTAGGGAGAATAATAATAATTTCTTAGGAGCACTTTATATTAAGATTATATAGTAGAGCTATAACTTAAGTATAACTACTTACTTAGGTTATAATAGTATACTTGAGATAGTAAGCTAATAGTTTTATTAGCTAGGTTAGTTCTAAATTATATAAACGTTTATGCGGAACTGCGATATATACGGAGGAATATATACCTAGAGATAAGGAAAGAAAGGGTTCCTTAAGTTCTTACTAGTACTTAACTAGCTATACTTAAACCTCTCTATAGACTTTATCATAGATCTACTACCTATAAAGGATATTAGTAGTTACTACTTATAGGTAATAGTAAACTAGCTTAATAAGTCTATAGTACTTAAAGAGATAGAGATTATAGAGGTAGAGGCTTATACTAAATATTTCTTAACCTACTATTTCCGCTTCTATAGGTTCCAGCGCAGTATTATTAGTAACTAGGGAACTAACTAGGTAAGCTACTTCTAAGCTAAGTTCTACTGCTTTATAGGAATAACCTAGCTACTAAGTATAGTATACTACTTATAGACTAATAGTAGAATAGAAAAATAGAACTAGGAGATTTAAGCTATTCTATAGATATTTATAACATAGGCCTAGGATAACTAGAGAAGATTACTCCCTACTACTTAACTAGCCCTTAGGAATAGGGTTAGTAATATAACTAGATTCTCTCTATTCTCTTTAAATTTAGATATTTATCGCAATGCGGCACCACAGTACTGGCAGCCCTGCGTGGCTTTGGTGGCGTGCAGCGTGGCTACACGCTTACATAAGCTACTCTACTGCCTATTTTACTGCGCTTCGCGCGCAACTATCTCTGAAGAAGATAGTTGCCTTCTATAACTCGCCCTTACCCCAACCTCACTAACATCACTCGCTTTAGGAAGATTGTATTTTGTCGACACTTGTTAGTTAGTTATTCTCCCTATTCTAGCTAGCAGGCGCAGCATACTTTTCCGTGCCAGTCATCGCAATCCGCAATCCACTTTACTAGAATTCAAACACAGGGCCATTTCTCCTTTCCCTGAACGTCACATTAGTCGACAGTGACTTCGCTAGGGCTCGCTCCTCATGAGTCCATCTCCAGAGGTATCTCTGTTCCATTTGCTCGGCAGGAACGCCCCTTCCCACCATTTACCTCATCTTCCTCATCCCAACTCGGAAAATATCCCTTCCCGTTTCAAATATTTGTGCAGATACCGTTGCTAAGCCGGTTCATCTTGGCCCATAACGCGGATCGTTTGTGGATCATCAGCGCAAGCATCGCCACTCTCTGTGGCATTCTTTTCGTTGCTCTCTGTGTTGCTACCAGCGGCACTACCTTCGCTGGTCTCACTGTCATCCTGAACGACCTCCGTGACATCGCCAAGGCCAGCAATCTCCGCCTCCCCAGGCGTCACCTAGCCTGTGACCGTAGACGAGTCAGAGCTCTCGCTTGCGCAGGAGGAGCAAGAACGGGTCGTCTGTGAGTCCAAATGCACTCCCGATTCCTCGACTTCTTCCTAGAGATCGAACATGAGCGTACCTGGGTTTGGATCATCGTCTTGCCCACTCTAGGGTATGCAGAAGTCGACCCAGCTACCAAGATAGTCGAGTCTGTTGCCGGCGTTCTCCTGGCTCTTGTAAACGTCCTCGAACTCATCGAAACTCAGCTTGCCCCAACCGCCACGGTCGGCAGCCTCCATTTCTGCGAGGTCGAGGCTTTTCCATTCTAGCAGAGTGGAGTAAGGAATGTCGTGGGTGAGGACTTGCTTCGAAGACTTTCCAGGCTTCTTCTTCATGGCGGACTTCAAGCCTTTTCCTGACGAGGATGAGTCGTCTGAGGATGGCGGTGTGGCGTCTGATGGCATAGGTAGATCGATGGGTGCAGCGTTATTAGGCCGGAACTGGGGCATAGTAGGATCCCGGTATTCAACCTCCTCAACAACGGTCATGGGCTCCTCCTGACCATTTTCATCCTCAACCGTGTCGCTCACATCAACTCTCTGAGGCTCAGTTGGATCGGGTGCGTCCTCGCCGTCGCCGGGTCCTTCGACTCTGTAACCACTAGTCAAGAGCAACTCTTCCAACGATCGCTCAGCGACCGGCTTGCTCTCATCCAGCGCCTCACGTGGTTGACGCGGCTCAACCGCCTTTGGCTTGGGCTCTTCAGCTGCGAGGTGCTCGAATAACGTCCTATTCTTCTCCCTCTTCGAGCGCGTTGCCGCCGCCTTGACGGCCAAGTCTTCCTTATCCTTGAAGATAGCGTCGAGTAGTTCGTTAAAAGCCTGTTGCGTGACCTGATAGAGAATCTCCTTGCCAGCGTCGCGCTCTTCGTCCGGGATCTCCATACCACCCCAACGTTCGGGCACGCTTCTAGAGGATGTCGAGGGGTTGGATCTTACTTCGTAGTCGTCCGTGTCTTCGGCGAAGCGGACCTTCGATGATGACCTGGACCGAGGAGAGAGCATAGGTTGCTGCGCTGCTTTGGAGCTCTCGGCCACGCCATTGAGGCTCACCAGTACATCCTCCTCGGATTGCCAGCCATCAGGTGCCAGCCCACCTTCTTCTTCATCCAGGTAAAACTGTCTTCGCTTCCACCTGTCATGTAGCTGTTTCCTGGCAGCTTGTCGCCGCCTTTTCTCGATTCCAGGTGCCATTTGCCTTCTGTGGTTGATGACCTGAGCCCGTAGCTGGCTTTCTGTTGGCATGCTGTTAGAAAACTGGTCAGAGTCTACTCTCCTGCTCCTGTTCTCCGAGTCGTTAGCCTGAGCTCCAGTCGAACTTCTGTTCTCCGCATCAGAGTTGTTGTTCCCATCTTCCTCGTCGGAAGTGTCCATCTCAAGCTCAAAGTCAAAGTCAATAACGTTGCGCTCGTGGCGTTGTCCAGTAAGCAGATCGGGGAGATCGTCAATGCTTGTAGGTGGGTTCAGTAAAGCATCCCAGTAAGGCGTATCATGTTCGGTATCGGCAGATCGCATTTGAGCTGACCAAGGGCTGCCGATGTAAGGCGCAAAGAGTCTGGTCAGAACATCCTCCCTCGCCGACGTATCACCCTTGTCCTCGCTGACGACGCCATGTCTGCCAGGCTCCAACTCAACATCGCCGTTGGGATAAAATATCTTTCCCTCGCTGCGGTTGTTCCCGTCTGCGCGCGGCACTCTACCCTCGCGGCCGAAGAGACTGCTCAGAGGTTGTCTGCTGGCCACCAGTTGGCTGGCTTCGGTGCTCTCCATGAGCTGGTCATCCAGCCCGTCCAGGATGTCGCGGTGCATCTGCTTGTAAAGGACGTAGTATGCGCGAAACATGCGTAAGAAGTCGCGTCGATTGACGTAGCCATCACCGTCGATATCATAACCCTCAAAGATTTTGCGCAGCTTGTCCTTCCGTTTGCGATAAGCTAGTCCGTGCAAGAACTCAGTGAAGCCAATGAGGTCGTCGTTGTTTGTGTCGTAGAAAGAGAACATGCGGTCGTGGATCAGATTCGGCGTTGCGTGTCGAGAGCCACCCGACGGTACCAGGCATCGCTCAAACGTCTTCTTGTCCATGGCCAGTCCAAGGTCGTCCGGATCCTCACGCCATTCCGTGTTTGCCATGAAAGTGAATTGCTCCCAGAAAGCCTCGATTTCAGGTCTCTCGAAGCCGGTCTCTTTGCTGAGCTTCGCCATCAGTGATCGTGGAAGGTTCCTAATACACGTGTCGGGATCGCCCGTGTACCATACAGGCTGCATCTGTCTGGGACCAAACGGCGGCGCGGGGACCTTGATTTTGTAAAAGATATGTGTCTTGATGTGGACGCCTTGCGCCTCGCACGTCTCGCAGAGGTCAAAGTCGGCACAGTTGGCACAGCGATAGCGAACGCCGCGGATGGGCACCATACCGCAGGCATTACAAGCGCAGCCCCTATGGACGCAAGCATTCCGTCGAGCGTTATCTTCCGAAACCCTGAAAAGCAGGCTGACAATATTATGCCCGGCGCGGGCTTGAGGTTGCATAGCATTAGGATCGTTCCACCACTCGTCGACAGTACCGCCGTCGACAATCGTATCGCCGTCGTTCAGGGGGTTGATGCCGTCGATGTCGGCGTTTTCGTCGGCATGGGGGCCTTCAGAGGAGATCGAGTTTGGACGTGCTCGTCTGCGGCGGACGGCATTGCTTCGGTGGAGGCCGGGGCCGGGAACGCCATCTTCGTAGATGTCCTGGTTGGCTTGGTAGGCATAGTAGCTAACTGAGAGGGCTGCGATGGCGGAGAAGACGGCGACTGCGATGCGCGGCCGGGTGAGGCTGTCGGTTGATGATACCGAGAGCCACATGATGGATCGTAAACGTAGCTATGCGTGTAGCATGTTGAGGATATCCAGAAGATCAATGGCCTTCCTCCGACGAAGTGAGGTTGCCTTCTGGAATTACAAGAAAGCCGGATGCTGTATGAGTGGTAATATGTGGTGGTTTCTGGCGTCTGCTTGATTATGACGAGATGGTGAACGTCCAAACGAAACAGGGTCACTCTTGCGGCAGCTCATGGAATCTGCCGGATTCGAAGCCACAGATGGAAGGCGGTATGCAAAGCGTGGGAGACATGATCAGTCAGCACGTGGCCCAAGCTTCGAGAGTCTGGCGTCCAACCGCACAGTTCGGGATTCCGCTTTACGATCAAAAGCAGTGGCTTTTTTCAACAGCAGTGGCTTTTGTCAACAATTCATAGATGGAATTTGCATTTCCTGTCATCGACGTGTAAGATCTGGACATTTCAGCCAAACATCAAGCTGAGGTGCCCCCTGGGCGATGCGTATATCAGCTTCTCCCGCTCCATCCGATATGCTGATCTTCCAGAACGCGGGCGATCTGGAGTCAATTCTCTCGTTCATACAAGCTCTCATGTAGCTTGGAGCTTTCGCGGACTGAGCCTTCCGGGGCCGAGGCATTGTTCATGTGGAGTCGACTGCTTTAGGGGGGTCACAGGAGCTGGCCGGGTAGCTGCTATCAAAGTACTCGGATGTAACATGCATTTCAGATACTGCCAAACAGTATCCTGGTAACTGACTGAAGCCGTGGTCAACGTCGCCGCCGTCCTCCCACACTCCTTATCGAGCTAAGCTGAGGTACGCCGTCTCATCATCGCATTACAGACGGCCATTTCATAAGTGCGTGCCCTAGATTAGATCGGGTTTCCGATATAACCGCCTCCAGAACCCGCGAGCCCGGTATTTGGAAAAAGAAGGGCATACTTGCTTCTTCTCGTCGCATATTTCATTTCATCCCAAGGATTGAGCTCCGGGCTTCCAAAGCTCTCCCCCAAGCTCCCCAAGCAGCTCATAGCCTCTCAATCAAAACTCATCTGTAACACCTTTCCCCATCGCCACGAGGATTTCTCCAACAACCCACTTCCTACGATCTACCGTACATATCTTGACATAGCCGGCTGCTGACGATACCACCTCGATCCTTTTGCGATCCCGAGATCCACCGCCACTTCAAAGCCCCAGGTAGCTTTCGAAAGGCAGCGCGTCGCAACCATGACTACGAAGTAATCATCATTCGTTCACTACGCGAGTGGTCACATCTAATAACATGCCTACAGGGTCCACGTCTTCCCAACGGCGGAAGCCACAATGAAACATCCGTCCTATGCCTCGACGATATGGCATCTCGAACCCGATCGCCACGGAAAATGCTCAGTCGCCAAAGGCCGCGATGGGCCATTCAACATCTCATGGGAAATCCACGGCCATGGCCCCTCCAAGATCATCGTACCCTCATTCATCCCATCCCTCGTCAATTGACGACTACTGACACAATCATAGTTCATAATGGGCCTCGCCGGGGTCAAAACCTCCTGGCAACGTCAAACAAAATTCTTTGGCCACGATAACGCCTCGCGCTACTCGGTGCTGGTCCTCGACAACCGCGGCATGGGCGAGTCCGATGTCCCCTACGGCCGCTACACCACCTCCGCCATGGCCCTCGACGCCCTCGACGTCCTGACTCATGTCGGCTGGACAGACACCCGCAGCGTGCACCTCTTCGGCATCTCCATGGGCGGCATGATTTCCCAAGAACTCGCCTTCGCGGCCCCGGATATCTTCGCGAGCGTCACCTTCCTCTGCACGGCGCCATGGATCGAGAACACCAAGCCCTTCTTGCAGAACCTGGTCGACCGCGCGAGCATGCTCGTCCCCAAGACCATGGACCGGAGCATCCAGGAAACCGCGCTGAAGCTGTTCCCTGCGGACTGGCTGGTTGCGCCGGACGAGGCGGCCGAGTTGCCGGATGACGATACGCCCAAGTGCGGCCCCGCGGACGGGGGCAAGGGGTACGGGAAGTTTGAGAATAATTATCAGCGGTTCCAAGCGCAAGAGCTCGTTAAGCGGACGTCACCTGGCCTATTTAGTATCCGCGGGTTTTTGATGCAGCTTGTTGGTGCGGGATGGCATCACAAGTCGCCAGAGCAGTTGAAGCAGCTCGGAGATGCCGTGGGAAGGGAGAGAATTGCTGTCATCCATGGAGACGCGGACATCATGATCGATGTACATCATGGTCGGCTGCTGGCTAAGCATTTGAAGCCCGGTGTCGTGGAAATTATCGAGGGAATGGGCCATGCGCCTATCATGGATAGAGTGTCGTGGATGAACAAGTGGTATGTGGACCGAATCGACGAGATAGAGAAGCAGTTTCCTGCCAACTAAGGGATGGGAGAGCTGCTGGCTGTCAACTAGAGGCGCTGCATGGGATATATGGCAGTTCAGGTCATAACAGCTTTTATTCATATACTATGATACCGCCACAGTCCTCCAATGCCGTATGCATGCAGTCAGTCATGCCGTGCTCTTTCCTCCTCTGTTCTTCCCTCATTACCATCGCCAGCCTACAGCATCACCAGGCCAATACCGCTCAGGTTCTCCTCGTCAAGCTTGTTTCTCCTATCGACACCACCGGCGATGGGTGCCGCGCGGTAGTTGAACAGGTAGTAGTGAAGCTGGCCGTCGCCGGGTCCGAACTTCTGCTGCTCCAGGAAGAGACCGTTGTCCAATAAGGACAGGCCATTGAAGACGTCGAATTTGTACTTCTTGCCCAAGATGAGAGCATCGTTGATGAGAGAGTTCAGGCGTGGCTTAAGCACTTCCTTGTTGAGGGGCGTTGAGAGGCCCGCCTCGGAGGCGTAGTACCAAAGGTACGCAGCGCGGACGACCTGGTGCTTGGCGCTGTTGATGACGGTAGACTCGAGGCAGTAGAAGGAGAAGAAATCAGTGATCTTGCCGTTGGTCTATAACGTGTTAGTAAGCGCCGTATAGCAGGAACAGAAGAACGAACCTCAACTACGTAGGTCCAGATGACCTGCTCACCACCATTCTCCTTCTTGTGCAAAAACCAATGCTTGAATTCCTCCTCCGTGAATTCAGGTGCCATATCGAAACGGCTGAGGTACTTGTTTAGCAAAGCAGCTGCCTGCGCAATGTCTTTCTCCTGCAGCTCGCGCAGGCCCTTGGTCGAAGTGGTTTCCGGTAGCGCATACTTGCGGATCTGGTACTGCGGCTTGCTGTTGGGCGGTAGCGGGCTGAAGCCAACCTCATATAGCTTCTGCCAGTTAAGCGCGCGGTGGAAGTACCGGCAGGTACTGACAGGCTTGGGGAGCACAACACCGCCAGTGTACAGACCCTGCCAAATCTCGCGTAGATTGCTTCGGCGGGTGATCTCCTTGATGAGGACGGGCGCAAGGCGCTTGCCACGGAGCTTCTTGTGGACAACCATGAAGTTGACCTCGGAGCAGGTGACGACGTTCTTGCGCACGCGCAGATTGACAGGGATGGCGGAGATGAAGGCGACCAGCTTCTTAGACTGTGACGCACGCACACCAACGTGCCACTCCTTGCGCCAGCCAGGAGCCATGAGAGCCCACTGAAGCATCGCCGGGGAGTAGTTGAAGCGGAACATGGCCTCGTCGTCCTCGACGTAGTGGCCGTTGAGCAGCTCGTACACCTCCTTCATTTCGCCCGCGTCCTCGAGGTTCATCGTGACCCATTCGAAGCCATCCACCAGCGGCGACGGCTCCTTGGGGACGTCCTCAACCTTCTGGATGCGAATCGGACCATCCTCGATCTTGGTCTCGCCCTCGCCAAACTTGGGGACGGGCTGGGTTGCCCAAAACTTGTAGCTCGCCATATCCTTGGCATTCTTGCCGTCCGATGCCAGACCCGTCATGATGTCCTGCAGGTTGAGCTTCTTGAGTGCCGCCGCAGTATCCTCTGGGGACTTTCCAGAGCTACTGCCTCCGATCTCGTTCGCAAGGGCAGGATTCAGCGCAAGCAGCTCCGTGAGTTGCTGCGGCGTCAGCCCGCCAATGGCGTCCTTGATCTGCTGCTCCGGGTCGCTGGGCTTCCCGGTCAGAGCGTCCTTGACCTTCTTCCTCTTGGACTTCTTCTTCTTCTTCTTCGGAGCTGCGCCGGTTGCGGCAGCGCCAGTGGCCTCCTCGGGCGCATCGTCGTCCTCTTCTTCCGACTCGCCCTCGACCTCTTTGCCCATGCCCTTGTCTTCAGCCTCGGCGACGGTGTCCTCGGCCTGCTTGACGGCAGGATCGAGGGGCTTGGACTCCTCGGCAGGCATTGTCGGTTCGAACTCGGTTCTCTTCGTGGATTAGGGGTTGTTGAACGGCGGTCGAAAGTGGTGGGGCAGTCGTGGTTCGAGCTTTTGGAGCTCTGGACAAGCTTGCGAGGGTGGGAACGGCGGGGAATCGAAGTTTTGGCGCGAGAGAGGACAGTTTCATGTGCCCGGGCACTTTCCAGCTGTGACTGCCCGCATGGCGGGGTACCATAGGTCACCTGCTGGGATTGGCAGCGTTGGTATAATAAGGTATGCACTATGAGGTACCTTAGGTGCCTGCTGTGTGCGGGGCAAGCCCACTCGCTGAGCAGGGACGGGATAGCGACCACGCTATAACCGTTGGTGCCGTAAACGCTACCAACCTTACCTATCCGTAGCGTAACGGCAGCCTGGAAAAGCAGTCGGGTTCGTCTATCACTTTGGCCGCATAATCACTTTCTTTCAAGTCGAACGTGTCCTTGACCTACCTTAGGTAGGTAACTAATATTCTGAATCAGACTGTTGGCATAGTTAACTGATGTCTCACGTTTAAGAGCTACATCGGGCAACATCAAGTCCTCAAATGCACCGCAAATGGAACGAATACCTTACTCAGTTCGCTCGACTTTTGATTCTCACTGATCCCTACTTAGGACACTCAGCATACAAAGAGGGCAGTATTGTCTCGTGTATGATAATGACATGTGCCATTGTTCAGATTCATTGGCGGATGGATACCGTTCCTAATCCCTGATCTACGCTGATGAACATTGACTTGATACCTTCAGAACGAAAAGTAGAGTTGACCGGACTTATTCTCGTAACGCCGTCTCCTTACATCAGTCGTATCGTGATTCCTCGATCATGTCCCCAACACCCGGGGGGAAAGAGGCAAGCACAAAGGTGACAATATAAAACGGAACGATGACGAAAGTATCTTACACCAAAGTCACAACTGAACTCCGCGTCCATTTTCGACAAGTCTACAGCATCGCGCCATGGTCCATATCATTACATGGACCTCTAGAACCAGCATCACCAGTGTCTGAGATAACTCCTACGCCGAAGCGCCAAAACTAGCAGATAATCGTTACAGAGTCCGGCTACTGGTGTCAGAACCAGTCCCGTCGTAGGCGGTGCCGACCAAATCAAAAGATCGCATTACTGCGAGAATGACGGGAGCATATCCCATGATGTCGTTGTGTCCTGATAAAGTCAATCGATTATAGTCACACATTTTGGTAGGTATGCAGGCTTACCTCCATAGGGGAACATCTCCTGGCGGATAATGATGTTATGATCCGCATGCCAAGTTGTGACAAATGCATTCTTTCCCTTGTGAATCGTCCGCACCTCTTTCCAAGACTCGAATGAATGGTCATTGAGCCCACCTTCCACAGTCGCGTTGGCTGCGGCCCGAAACAACTTGCTGCTCTCCTCACATGGGATATCCGAGTCGTCCTTGGCGGATATCAGCGTCAGGCGCAAACGCCTCTTGGTGAGCTTCACGAGGCTCTCCAACCTATCCGCCGACGGCCACTTATCGTAGATAAAACTTTCCATATATCCTAAGAATCCAGGCCAGACCTTCAAAGGTCCAAGAACGGGGAAGATGCCGCCAATTTTGTACCCGCTGAGCATTTTAGGTAGGTTGCTGAAACCCGCGACGAGGATGATGCCGCTGAATTCGATGCCCTGAGAGGCATACAATTCGGCGACGCCACTGGTGACCGCGGTTCCCAGACTCTGCCCGAGGAGAACAATGCGATCTGATGGTACACCAGCGACGTTGATGACCCAGTCGATTAAGGCCGCCGCGTCCTGAATGAGGCCGTCTTCAGAAGGGACACCGGTGGAGTACCCAAAGCCGCGGTAGTCGATTGCGAGGACATGGTAGGAGGAAGTATCCGTTATGACGTGGTAGCTGTCTGGACGATGGTTTTGGGCGATGTCCCCGGCGTTCTGCAAGTGGTCAGACGACGCTTTCAATCAAGGTAAAGGCGAAGGATGTGTTATCATACTCCGTGGACTGCAGCATGTTAGAAATGGCATCGCTTAGGGTTGGTGAGAAACTAACACGACAGCACAACTCGGGCTTCCGGGTCTTCTTTCAGAGCCTGGAAAGACTCGGTCTGGGTAAAGTCTTCGCAGAAGCCCGGCTTTTGCGCCGAGAATCTCTCTTCTTGCTTGAGATACGCCGGTAAAGGCATTACATGCCAAGCGTACAAGTTCGCGCCATCGGGAGTGCTGAGAGAGAACGGCGTGACTTGGCCCCCTGAGTTGAAAACGCGTCAGCTAACAGCGCCCATCTCGTGGCGGTGATGGTACATGGACTGACTAGCAAAGCCGAATCGCTCAGGTTCATTGACGTCGCGCCACCATAATGTATTTATCTTGTGGGCATAGAGAAAACTGCGAGGGCGGATGAGCTACGACGACATTTCACATGATGCGAAGAAACCTACTGTCGTTGAAAGAAGGGTGTTGCGCCAAGTGCAAGAAAAGTGAAGTAGAGGCCGAGAGGAGCTGCGACCGCCCAGACGGCCGTCCGGAGGATCGGAGACAGCGGGACTGTCATGATACGACTCGCAGATGTATAACAGTGGAAGATGAGGTACACAGGGTATTCCGAAAGGTGTTGCGATGCCTCCGGGCTATATACACACGACCTAAGGCGATGTCGTGGCCACCCTCGGCGAAGCCTGGTCGAACTGGTTGCTTGATTGAGGTTGGAATTGCCTGCGATCCAGCAGGGATGGCGTTGTGGAGGAGCTTCATCACGCTATACATTATGGTTCGCCTGAGACCACGGCGAAAAGAAAGTAGCTTCGGCTAAGAGCGGAAGGTCCCCAACATGCGGCGAACTTCCACATTTTAGGTATCAGCCGCACGCCAACGACGGCAGATCAACCATCACTATCAAGCACGATCTCAGCATACTCAGATACAGAAAATGGAAATCGAGCTAAGTGTCTGAAGACCCCGGTGGGCTTTGATGACTATGCACTGTCGCCTTGACGCTTCATTCGATATCGGTTTATGTATTGTTTTCCGCAATGGTCGGGTAATGTAATGAAATTAATTAAGTGGTGCAGACGGGGCAACGAGAAAGGGAGAGGAATAAACCCCCAAGCCTCACAGCCACACAGTCACTATTCCCTCGCTGAACTGACGCCGACGCTGACGCCAGAAGCAGCACGAGTAGCAGCGCCAGCCGACGGATATGTACACATGACAACTGGCGGGTCGATTGGTAGGTCGCGGGCGAATGCAACAACACAATGTGACCTCCTCTCTCCTGTCTAGCAACTGGGATGGCGACATGAGGTGGGAAAGCCATACACGTAGAAGACAGCACCCACTCACACTGCATTTCCAGGCTGTCTTAGGTAATCTCGCAATGTGGGGACGAGAGACAAGGGTGTAAGGTCTCGAATTTTGGCGCGATTTAAGTGGCGGGCGGAATTGAGCCAAGCATTTCGTCCAGTCAGGGCGCGGCATGAGCCCGGTTTTTCCGCCCTTCTCCCGGCCAATCAGTCCATCCGATTGCTGTTAAACTCAAAGCCCGCCTCTCTTTTGTCCGCTGGGCTGTGACTGGCCACCGAGTTCTCGTCATCTTTGATTGGACCGCGCCAGCTGTGAGACCACCAGCCGAGCCAGCGAGCAGCGGCAGCCCATCACCCGTGTCTTACGGGAAAGAGAGTCCACTGGTCAGGCCGGTCGTCAAGATCCAGCCTAAAAAAAAGAACCAAAAAACCCCCCCAAAAAAAAGAAGCAGCAGCAGCGGCAGCGGCAGAACAACGGCACGGGAGCCTCAGGTACCTCCCGCCATGTATCTTTCCACCTCGTCCTCCTTTGAGGCACTGCATCGCCGCCTAGAAGGTACCTTGTCTGTCTCCGATCCCGTACGGCAAGGTCAGCTACGCAGTATAAAGCTCTCATGCAATAATCCCATCCCATCCAGTCCACCCCAATTCAAATCACACGAGCCCGTTTCCGAGTCTCCAATTCTCTTCCTCCACTCCATCCGCAGCCTTCTGCCGCGACCACCACTATTACAACTACCACTGGCAGACGATCGTAACTGAACGAAATCACCCCCAACTCCCGCCGCGTTTCGAACCTCTCTCCTGCCCGCCAACGACGAAGACGCGCGCAGTCCAAGGCTGTGTTTCGCCTCGCTTATGATGCATATCCCGACACGCTCGGAAACCGACCCGTGATACCTTGAACTTTGCTTCGATAGGGAGACGGCAAAAGCCTAGAAGAACATGGAGCGGAAGAGGAAATTGCCCGCGAGGGCTGCCGCGCGTGTCGAACACATCGCCAAGAAACGCACCGTAACCCCTCCCGAACACCGATCCGTTACTCCAGTCCCAGCTCCCGTCGAAGAGCCCCCGCCGCCGACTCTTCCCAAATCTGTCCAGCCTGGGAAGCCTCTTCCAACCGTCGAGGAGCCTCAGCCTGATGACCTTCCAACAAGAGAATACCAGTCTTTGCAAGAGAGGTTCGTCCATCTGGTGTCCCGATCCTTCTCTAACCCCTGTGACATTACTAACTGTCGGAACAGTGGCGTACTAGCCGAGTCTCTTGCCCGTTCGCGACATAGATGGATGGCTGAAGGAATGTTTGAGAAGTACTGGACGAAGCCTCCGAGGAAGAAGGGCGCGGTCGAGGTTCTCAAGAATCCTGCCAAAGATACCATGACCAAGATTGGCCCGGTGCAAATCACGATTGAGCCGCACGTCTTTGAGGCCACCATGTGGGCTATCAAAGACCCAAAGCCGCCCGCGCCAACCACTCAGGCAACCTTCCGACCCATACTGCAGTACGGTCCGCCCAATGGCGCAATGCCGCCTCCGCCTACTCCGGCTCCGGCGAATGCGAATCCGCCTCTTGCACCGGCGGATTCGAAGCAAACGCCTCCAGCCCCGACGCCAGCACCTCCCTCGCCCGCTCCGCAACAAGCACACCCGAGGCCGCCATCAGCTCCGAACGAAAGACCCAAGGCAGTTCCATCGCCGCGCAGTCTAGAGACTGTACAGCCTGCAACAGCAACACCGCCTCCCCCTCGGCCAGTTGCTCCCCCGGCGCCTGCCCCAGCGCATGGTCAAGGGTCAGCACCAGCGCCGGCTCCGGGCAATCCCTCAACTTCTAATGGTCAACATGCAAATATCAACTCGGCGCCCACCTCCCGCCCAACAAGCGCGACTCCGACACCCGGAGCCGGTGCTGGCAAGCCCGCAGCAGCCAAACCGCAGGGTACCGACCCAATCATTATGACCTTGGCGGAAAGGGCGTCTGAAGATCCCCTTCTCCGCGATCTCATGAAGCGAGTAGCAGCTGGGGAGGCGAAACCCGACGAACTCACCAATTTTCAAAAGATAATTGATCAAATTACGGCAGAATACAAGAGGAAGGGTGGCCAACAAGGACCTTCAGCAGACAGGTTACTTGTCGACGGTAGGACAGTAAAATACTTCGCCGATGAGGTGCGCACGATCTTGGACATTGTGCTCGCCACCAATCCACGACAGAAATCCAATGAGCTATTGCCTCCTCGGGGTAGCGACCCTTTGGTGGTTGCGCTAGTGAGAGCAGCTCTGGACGACAACAAGGTACGAACGATGATTCGAAGAATCGCCGAAAATCAACCCGGATTCACGGATGCAACCGATCTCAAGGCAGTGCTGGACAAGCTGTGCAAGGAGTTGAAAGGCGGCCAACTTCCCCACCCTCAACCATCGACCCCGCAGACCCAAGTGAGCGGCGTGCCAAATGGCCACCCGCCCAAACCAGCTGCTGCACCTGCACCTTCGCCAAAAACGATCCCTGCGACATCACCAACAACACAACTGCAGCATCCTCCGCAACAAGCACTGCGTTCCAAGGGCCCTCCGCAACAACTTGCTCGCCCTGATATTTCGGGCGTATGTCTCGATTTCACTGGCGGAAACGGTGATCGTTATCTGTTTCCCAAGTACAGCATCCTGGAATACCTTCCAGGCGGGCAGCAAGTCGTCGCCTCCTTTTTAATCGTCCGCAAAGGCAGCCAACTAGAGTATGGCGGAGATGCCAGACTTGACTATTATCAGCCTGTCACAATCCGAATCTTCTCTCCTAATGGTCGCAGTCTTGACTATCTGCAACGAGTTGTGGCATCCCCTGACGAAGTGAGGCGATATATGGATGATATCATGGACAATATGACGCGAGCTGAGTACGTTCTTCTGGCCATGAGTCTGCCCCGCGGCGAGCGAGAGCCAGAAAAGGACGACAATAGCAGGGAGATTGCTGGCAGTAATCAAGTGTCGAGGCCAGCGTCTTCGGTACCTGAAGCCCCTGCGCCAAAGCAACAATCGGTCATGTGGGGCCCAAGAGCGTCAAAGTTTGTGCAGAAATTCAACAAGAAATGGTTTGACGAGTGGAAGAAGAAAGACGCCGGAACGCCAAGGAAACACGACGAGATCTTCAGACAGGCCTGCGAGGTGATTGGTCGCGACCCTCTGGACAAGGACATAGATTATGAGAAGATGATTGAGCTCCTCGCCGCCAAGGACTCGGAGTTATCGTCTTCTTGAGCGGAAATCCGACAGCTAGAAGGGAGACCGTTGAGATTGGTGTTGTACCTGTATTACCTAGATATTATTCTCCGATGGGCACTGGCGAGCGGGTGATCACGGGGCGTGTAGTGTATGTGCGTGTTTGTGTAGGTACGCATTTGGTCAGCCGCTGCATTCGAAGCCGTTTTACGTTATTTTTTGTTTCTTGGCTAGGCCCGGAAACGAGGGACTGGGAAAATGAAAGCCGGAGTGGTTCGACGGGGATGTTCTCCCTTTTTGTTTTGTTAGTTTCTCATTTTTTCTTACCGGTGTTCAGAGTGTGTAACTCCTCGGGCTCTAGGAAATGGGGGAGGGGCGGTGGCTCGACTCAGATTTATTCCCACAAAGATTAGTGTGCATTTTGGAGGACAGGGAGAGAACCCGACAGGCCCAGACGGAATTGGAAAAGAGACCTTACTACTACAGTATTGGCTGTAGCGTTCTATTCCAGAAGTTCATGTGTGGACATATCATGGTACGTGACCAGTGTTTAGCTGGTGATGTATGTTGAGCCTTATGTTCATGAGTCCTCTCGCACATCAAAGACGGCATGACATGTCGGGACTTCATGCAGCCATGAGCTTAAACCCCCAAACCCTGGGTGTTTCTCTCTCTACCAGGGAGTTGAAGGCCTCGTTGTCGACTCGTGCCATGTGGCCAGTAATTCGCATTTTGCAGCTAAAAACTCGAACCGCCCGGACTTCATTGTAAAAACAAATAAGTTGGGTCGTTACCCACGGAATGCCCCCTTGGGGAACTTAATGGCAATGGCAATGTATGAGAACCTCCAAAGGACAAATGCCAAGTGCTAATTATATCTGTTCTCTAAACAACAGTTAATAACTCTTGTGTCATTCGCCAAACTAAACCCCGTCAGAATCTTACTGCAGAAAGCAGCACATGCTTGCTGTGCCGTTCACTCAATCATTCGGCCCCTAAAGTGCCATGTCATGGCTGGTGCCATAACAGGATCTTCCAAACCCATGTTTTTCACCCGAGAACGAGCCAGGAAGAAAACGAAAGAATGACAGAGGACTGAGATCCCGCCGACCAAAAACACTAGAGTCCTCCTTTGGTGTACCAAGCTCTCGGGGCATGTTTCCGTTGAACTCCTCGAGCATTCTGTCGATTCGCTCAAGGACCAAGCGAAGGCAAACTTCCTCAAACCGAGAACGCGCAGTAACAACAGTGAACGTGTTGTGTGCTCTTTCTTCCTTGGGCAATCCCCAATCGCTCTCACTCGACTTCTTAGTTCTCGGGCCTCTTCGTGGGCGACCGAAATCCTGTCCGGGATCAGAGTGATGTCGGTGGCAAAGCGAGAGTAGGCATTCTGCTCGTGGTCATCGAGGAGCTTCTTGATGCGCTCTTGCTGGGACTTTCTCATCGATCTGGCAACATCGTGATGCAACTTCTTGCCCAATCTATCGTTCAAGGTCAGGCCGGCTCGCACGAGGGTGTCGTCTGCTTCTTCAGCGGCGTTAGCCTGAGCTCCGTTGGGGTGGTTGGTTGTGCGCTGATCATCTTCATGCTCTTCATTAATCTCGAGCTGATCTTCGGTCTGCCAGCCAGGAGGATTAACAGGGCTCCGAGGGGCATCAGGGTCATCCAAGTGCGCTCCCATAATTGCGAGATTATACAGATGGGAAGCTCTCTCTTTACGAGGACCAGGCAACCCCCCATAATTCACTACCCGCTGGTTTTTGTTTTTCTCTTTTGAAGATGATGTTTTCCAGATTTCGCAAGTGTCGAGGTGTTCGGCCGCGGGAGCCCCAAAACAACATTGGACGTCACGACCGTCTCGGAGTTCCCAATGAATGACCCCCTCATACCCGAATCCTTGAAAGTTTCATTGTCAGAAGAGGTGGATGTGTGAGACGAAGGGTTAGTTTGCTCGGCCCACGGCTGGCCAGGCTTTTGGTCTGAGGCGACGTCCTCTTTGGCAGTCTCCCTCGTATCAGAAGTGCCTTGCTGCTGATTGGTCTGTTCCGTCGCACTCGCCCGGTGTTCGTCTCCCGATTCGCTCAAGGAATTATTAAATGTCGCAGACGGAATAGTGATAAGGAGCAACATTCTCACGTAGTGGACCGAAGACTTCTAGCAGCCACTTGTGTGAAACAAAGACGTCGATCTCTCACTTGGCATCATCCAGCCCTCATCCACACATTCGCCAGGGTACCACCCAGCAAGATGATAAAAGTCGTCAATCACGACTTTCTCGTGCAGGATGGATTGGATTTGGGAGTAGCATTTAGTCGTTCCGCGGCTCTTTGGTCTCATACCTCTCTTTGGTATAAACTGTCGAGAGGATGTAATCGACTTTTATGACTCTCGAGGGCTCGCCGGATCCAGCAACGATCCTGAAGTCCCTGGCTCCGAGGTCGTCGTTCTCGGTTCCGTGGTGCTGGTGCTACGCCATTCCGTCAATGATCTGTCCGAACACATGCAAACGGTCTTTGAGCTCGGGCATAGCTGGCTTGCCTGGCGGCCTGGCCTTGGTACTTTGCAAGGCACGAGAGGCCTCGAGCTTGCACAGTAGTCTCCACCAATGTGCCCATTGGTTTACTCCATGAGAACAACCCCGACGTATCTGTTACTCTGCTAAGCGTCGCGGCTACTCGAACTGGTTTAAGGGCCCCGTATGGAAGCACCAGTCGGCTTGTCGGTCTCTGTGCCGTACTTAAGAGTTTCTCGGTGATGCTTGATCACCCACATCCCGTAGAATTCGGGAGCGAAAGAGGTACCTCCGGTGAGCTAGCAGTTCGCGTCCAGGGATGGGGACGCAATCCCTGGCCCTATTTCACCCCAAATTTTCTCTGTGAACGGCCGATTCCCTGGAGAATCTTGTTCGGAAAGTTCGAATTGGTCGAGAGGACCCTCAAAGATGTCGTACTCTTGGCTGTAGCACCTGTGATCGAAGACCTTGCCTGCCGCGTAAGTTTTTCTGTCGCCCTTGGACTTTCTTACTCACTTAGTCTGGTGTGTGATTTGAATATTGAATCGATGGCGATTGGAGGACGTCGAAGAGAATAACCTGCGGTCTCATGCCCTCTGAAACTGTCTGAACCACCCTTGGGAGCAGCTGCTTGTTCTCAGCGAAATCTTCTGTGGGATCAAAACCGGACGGGTAGTTGATAACGTGTGCGTGTGGTTTTGGCCATGGGTAATGTGATTGACCGTACGGACGAAGAGGTCAGGATGGCGTCGCAAGCATAATCCGGGCCGCTATTGTCGGCCGTCGCACCAGGCTCCGTGCTGGCCTCTGAGTCGTAGTCAGAGTCGGAGTCATAATCGGTCCCGTAGTTGGACTGGTGGTCGGACTCGTGGTCATCCTCCATGGTCGACATCTTGCTGGGGGTAAATAGGGAATTAGGATCAGTTGAGCGGTGTTGTAACTGATGGAAATTAAGGAGCCTGTGCGGCATTCTGCTCTCGATTTAGAGAATGATACGAAAACATCACCAAGGTACCTAATTGGGTGGATCGAAAGGTTGAACTGTGCCATATGAACGGCGAGGCTTGTGTGCTATGTAAGATGCTAGCATGAAGAGAAATCCAAAATCTACTATTAGTGGGTTGATGTCATCTAGGTTAGCCGTTGGTATCCTCATACACGTTCCCCTCCAGCTCTCTGTCATCATACCAGTCGTCTATAATCATCGATTCCTTCGTCTTTGTAGTCCTCGTCGTCCATTAGGAAATCGTATTATCCCATATCGCGAATCTAGCCATCGACTCGCCTTCGTCGTGTGCGAGTTTTCATGCTGACAGTGAAGATGGAAGGCAAATGAAAGGACGTCACGAGTTCACTGCCGTTCAAGACCAGCGATATAGCATGCTGGGATCATGTGCAACCTTCCTGACGGACGATTGGCACTTGGGTCATACCAGGTTTCGATTGTTTTTGGTGCATTTGCAAAACCCAAGGATCACAGTGATGCCAGCGAAGACACTTCGGACGTAAGAGGCTTCTATAATTCATAACTTTATAATAGATTCGAGTAGTACGGTGCTATGTATCTGAACTTTTGCGAACACTGAACAAGACTTTGATAAGGCTCTACTGTATAGGTGCTCAAATGATTCTCATTGGAATAATTACGAGACAGCAGCAACGACGACGTTGGTGAATTCGACGGGGACAAGAGATAGCAAGAGAATACTAAGCTCCTAAGCCTTTTGAGCCCAAAGAGGAGCATCTCAATCTAGCTCCCCTGCAAACCAGTAGCTATGAACATCCTAACCTCATCAGCAAGCAATTCATAGTGCAAAGAAAACCCAGGCAAGGTAAGATATGGGTGGATTTAACGTTTTAAGTATGCAGTGGGTTAGATTACATTGTAATTATTCGGGTAGTTGTTAAAGTTAATAAACTTGCAAAATTTCAGAGAAATAAGTCTATGCCATTCTTTTTTATATTATGAATAAATAAATATATAAATTCATAAACGATACAAAGGAACTGACTATTCCATGCCGCCGATAAATCACATCAGGAACTACCGCGAGAGGTGACATAGATACTTTCCTGACTTGCGAATCACGGAGCTGAAGCCCTTGCGGTGATGCCCACCAACCATGGTGTTAGTATCATTGGTGAGCGGAAAGATAGTATTTGCAAGATGACCAAGGAAAACGTGAGCCTTAGATATTGTGCAGTGTGATGGTTCGAAAAGGCGAGTTGCTGTGAGAGAAAGTGAAGATCCTATTGGGCAAGGTCTATGAATGTGACTCTGTGTACGCTATGTATGACGTCGACTTCGTTGGCTGGCCCCAGCTTATGGGGGGCTACGTATGAGGGCCAAAAGAGAAACGAAATCAAACAACATCCAACAGATGCAACAGGTAGCGGAGAGACTTTTTGTGTTGTATACTAGAAACGAATTATTCTTTACAATGGTCTGTAAGAAACTACAAGCGAATATGCCTCATTTTCACTCTAAACCAAACCGTTCAGAAAACCCAATCACACGCTGACAGGTCTGATAGACACTCTTGTGCCTCCAAAAAGTCATAATTACCGCAATTAGAAACTGCCTTGGCACAAATAAGGGTCGCCGGGGTTTTCAGGTCCTGAGTTCGTCTGATTCGCCGGCCGCTCGTGGGGTTAGATCGGATCGATGATGGATCGATGACCAGTCCAAGCACTCCCCCAGAATTAGTTCGTCTCATCAGCCCCGTGAAAGGACCCAAATCATCACTTCAACATGATGTCAAATAGCAAGAATTGTCATAGAAAGCCTCTTATAAGAAAGCAGTGTCGGGTTTCATCCGAGCCATGAGTTCACATGCATCGGTTCTGCTGGCTCATCGCTCGTCATCAACACACCTCAAACAACAGCAAAAATTACACACTACACGACACAGCAAGCCACGGCGCTCCGTGCATAACTCGATCGAACTGCCTTTGACGATCTCATTCATTCTGCACTGTTTCCTTTTCCCCCAGATCCAAAAAAAATAACAGCATCATAGACATTACCCTCCCACCCCCCCCCCCCCTATTCCCCGAGTTTGCAAGTGATGTCATTAGCCCTGCGTCATTGCGCGCGCCTACCCGTCGCTGAAGCATTTCTCTCAAAAGGCATTTCTAGATCTTATTATTCTAAGCTTCCAACTGCGTTAAGGATTGCACAGAAAATCCCGATACCCCAATTCTCGCCGACGCTTCACGCACACACCTCCAGACACCGCCAGTTTTCCACGACTGCCACAATGGGCTCCAACAGCTTCGACGAGGACTGGAAGAAGGCCGCGCCGTACCTCCCTCCCGACCAGGCCACGCCCGACGACAAGGCCTTCGAGAAGGTCATCCGCGGAGCATGCCACTGCGGTCAGGTGTCCTACTGGCTGCGCAAGGACAAGCCCCTGGCGTCCAAGTTCTGCCACTGCCGAGACTGCCAAAAGATGCACGGCGCGCCGTTCCAATGGGCTACCATTTTCCACAAAGAGGACATCGCCTTCGAGCACGGCGTGGACGGTCTGTCGTTCTACAAATCCAGCGACAAGAAGGCGGTGCACGACCTGCCGTGCAAGGTCAGCTGCGGGCACTGCGGTAGTCGGATCCTGGACGAGGGGAGGAATATGGTGCTCCTCTTCCCTGGGCTGCTGCATTTCGACGAGGAGAAGAAGCGGAAGCACTTCAACGTCCAGTGAGTTTTTCCCAAGTTGACGGATAGGATGGATGGCATGGAAGTTGCTGACGGTCCATAGGATGCATATCTTTTATAGTCAGCGAGTTGTCGACTTGCCCGACGGCAGGCCGAAGTGGGCGGGTCTCGACGAAAAGAGTGAGGAGATGGAAGAAGAGATGGAGCATGAAGTTGACGAGGTCAAGGAGGAACTGGAGCATGATCGCAAGCGTGCCAAAGTGTAATTAACAAATTGTGATTTAGTGTAACCATAGCGCAATATCATGGTATCGAAACCAACCAACGCCCTCTAATGCTAAGTTGCTAGCCAACAACATATCAAATGTATGAGACCTTCTACTTTATTCCTCTCACCAATTGAAGCTCTCTTGGAAGTATTCGATCCTTGAGTACCCTCTCCCGAGCATTTCTACCACGCTCTTTCTAGCATCATCCGCCATTACATTCGGTCCGCATGCTACCACGGCAAGGCGACTCTCTTCGGCTGCAGTCGTCGCATCTTGTACCTCCTCACTGACATCAGGGCGGCCGTGCAACAGCCGCACCTGTTCGGGCCAGTCATTTGGTCTCTCGGCGTTGGATGCGAGACTGCTCTGGGTGACGTAGATATCGACAGACAGTTTTCCGGTATCAAACGCATCTTCGAAATCTTGGCGGAGCACATCGGCTGCGAAGCTCAGCTCGCGGACAGCCCACACGATCTTGATGGTACGCGCGCGGGACGACGCGCTGGTGAGGTGTGCAAGATGGGCGAGAGGGACGACGACGCCGCTGCCGCCGACGATGAAAAGCAGGTCGTCGAACTGCGAGAATGGCTGGGTGTGTCCGTAGGGACCCTCGACGAAAACGCGAAGGCGTGCTGGACGAGGCCAGTCTGCGCCTGCTGCTTCCCGCAGACGACCAGTGAAGCTGTCGTACGGCCTGATGAGGAAGGTCATCGAGGGCGAGCCGTTGCGGGGTTGGAGCTCGACTTCGGACACGGGCTCGACAGTGTCGTTTTCGCCTGCCACGAGTAAGGGTGTCTGTTCGCTGGAGAACTTCCTGGTGTGGTGGGCGTTCAATGTGGTGCATGCCATGGTGAAGGGGTGGCTTTCCCAGAAGCGCTTGTCGGAGAGGACGTGGAGGTAGTAGTACGTCCCCGGCTCTGGCTCGTAGTAGCTGGTGGAGTAGGGAATGCTCAGGCGGATGATGTTGGAGTTGGCGTCGTAGGTTGCCAGGGCGAAGGTGTTCCAGAACCTCAGGTTGAAGCTGAGGGTTCGGGACATGCGGAGGACGCGGTCGCCTATCCAGATGTAGAAGGGCACCCAGAAGAGCATGTCAAACTGGTGGTTGAAGATAGAGACATGTCTGAGGGGTGTAAGCAATGGAAAACCAAGCAGTGTTGGGCTGACTTACCCGAGCATGGTGACGAGTGTCAAAATGGAAAGAAGAATGTGGAGTATGAGGAAGAGCTCATATTGTTTGCGGCGCATCCAGAAGACGGAGGCGACGAGCAGGAAAATCATTCCGAACATGGCCTTTTGTTGTCAGTATATGAACTAGAACTGGGAAGGGGAAATACGCACAAACCAACCCGCCCACCAGAACATCCGGGTCCACCACCACATGAAGTATGTCCAGCCGCCGTCTCGAGATTAGTTAGACAATGAACTGAAAACAAATGATCGCGATGCGTACCATGTAAGATAAGGATAATGTAAACAACAGTATGGATGAAGGCCTGCAGTGTCGAGACACGTGCCACCCAGCGATGGAAGTTATTGTAGGTGCCAAAGTCCCATCCGGTCACCCACATCAGCAAGTTATTCCTCATGCCGAACAGCCAGATAATTGGGAAGTTGGCGAAAGAGATGACGCCGGTTCGGTCGGCGACGTAGCGACCAAGCTGCTTCCACATCAAGGGCCAGCTACTTTTATCAGCAACGAGTGTAGGTCCGAAGACAAAGAGGCGAGCTTACTACATGTGCCCAGGTAGAAGATAGTAGCCGTAGCAACAATACCAGGTGTTGAGGGCGATGAAGGCGAAGATTGTTAGACTCTGGATGCGAGGTGGTATGGTGCACCAGCCCAGGTTCTGCGAGCATCGATATCCGAAAGTAGCTGGGATCGTGATGTATCGTTTAAGCCAAAGCGACGCCCAGTGAAGCATGTTGGGCTTCTTCCTCGCATCCCACTCTTGATTTTGGAGGCTGCCTATTGCGGAGATAAGGCGTGCTGCCAGTCCTCCAGCGCATACAACGAGCCAGAATACGATGACATAGAAGCTGGCCGATAGTCAGTAACGTGCGGGCATCGAATGGCGATCCCTACTCACCCATATCTGTAATGCCGGCTGTAGGTATACTCAAACGATTCCTACCAGTCGTAAGTACCTCCAAGTAGATCTGAGGCCGAGGAATTACTATACCAACGAGTCATACCACAGCTTCCAAAAGCTGTCCTCCGGCAGCACAACCTCTTTCAACACCGTCTCCGCCACAGACTCGTCTTTCGTCAACCTCCTCAGCCCGGCGATGTCCTCATCCGAATACCCAGCGACAATTCCGAACGGAGGCAGCGATGTATTCATGTACCTTTGACACGTCTCGTTCTGCGCGTGGAGCCCACGAGCACGCTCTACCACATCGCAGTGCACGTCCGCGCAGAGATACAGCGACTTGATGTGCAGCAGGCTCTGACATGACTGGACGAGTTTCGACTTGGCCGGGGCGGTATCGTTGAAATGCGGCGCGCGAATGGTGTTCTGGCACGAGTCGAAGCAGAAACCGCCAGAGGCGGCGGCGGCATGGGCTGTTGTGGCGAATAGGAGCGTTGCGGCGGCGGCAAGCCCCAGCGTCGGGGACCGAGACGCCGGCCAAGACCACGGAGCGCGCATTACGGACGGGAAGTCAGCATCTGTGCCGGTTTCGTCGCTCGCCTGGCAGCGGGGGCGTGTATTCGCGATGCAGGATTCGAAACGTCTCTGCAGAGGTTGGCTGGTTTGAATGGATTTCTTTGCAGGGTAAGCGAGCGAGAGTGGGAGTAGAAGGAAGAAGAACGAACTAATTAATCTCGGTGCTCCGAGGGTTAAGTTTTGCGGGAAATGTTGCAGATTAGCAGGGCGGGACACTGGGATATGCACTAAGGAACTATGGCGGGATAGGGATTCGGGGAGGGGGAAATTTGGGATCTTATCAGATCATCTGATTACTGTACGATCTACCTGTACTGGCTTAGGTTATCGCGATAATCCACCGGCATCGGCCTAGCTTTCACCGGTTGGTGCGCGGCAGCCCCGCTGTGCTGGGTCATCCCCTTCAGTGTTCAGTGTAAAAGCCGTTGCAGGCGGCAGACAGGCCGCTGCGTCGCGACAGTGAGCAGGGAGGACTTTGCCTTACAAGGGCGGTTCTTATCCACCTGACGGTGCCCACGCGGGTCCTGTGTCTCACTCAGGGAAACCGCTTTCATCCCGCCGGCGGCTCTTTTTGGTTATTTCTATCCCAACTGCTGGTGCCCACGGAAACCGACTCAAACGTTCTCATGTACTGACTTGATACGTTCCGTAGTGCGAAGTACTGTCGCCATTTTGCAAGATATGGGCCTTCCATCAGGTACTCTCTGACGGTGGCACGGTGACACGGGACCATTGATACGGGCGGGACTAAGGTAGCCCCCCTGCTAAACTTTCGGGAGCCGGCAAATGGGCGGGAACTTACGCCTAAGCTAACACGCTGCGATGGGCACGTGACCAGCAGCGTCACTACATGTACCTTCCTATACGAATCCATCCATCCTTCATACCACAAACTATGACACCCGCTGTCACTTATTAGTCGCTCTTGGTAACCTCATGTCCGGAAATAACGGGCTTTTCCCCATGCCGAATGATGAAGGAAAACTCAGCAGTACCACCTTTCGGGAAGAGTGAAGAGTACCTTAGGTAAGCGGGCCAGGCCCATGCGGGGGAAGCCACCTCACCCGCGCTGCAAGGACATTCCCTCCGTACTCACTGACACATCACTACCCGACGCGCCGGAACCGCCGCACCTCCAACCTTCATCTCATTCTTCGCCATTCGTCGTCACGATTTCATCCAAACACACGACCGACGACTCCAGATGATCGATCTCGGCCTCTCTCACGAATATGACTCACAGCGCGGAGAGACAAATCGCTCGTCACGCCCACACCGTGCTTTGGTCACTTGCATCGTCCAGTTGCTCCAACCCGACAAACGCACGTGTTTACTGCGACCTTTTCAGTTTGCTAAGCCTACACCGCAAGAATTGTGGTGAAGCGCTCAGTTGAGACATATCATGGTGTATTACTGCGTGCCGAACTCGTTGTACCCCTTGGAATCCCCGCGACGAATGGAGTGACACCTGGGACTGTCTGTGGTGATTCTATTATGATAATAAGCAGCCACGACTGATACTCCCCAAACCACCTTGGAATCCGTCAAATCCATGCACCGCCTCCGAAATCTCCACTCCTCCGAGGCCGCTGAGGAGCCTCTCTTCGAGGAGTAGCCACGCTCTCGACCGGCCAGATTCCTTCAGATACTCTTCCATCAGTACCTTCCGTGCTGTAGACCGAGGAAGTGTTCCGTTGCTCATCAAACCTCCGCATCTCATATCCCCTCGGAGTTGGAGGGGCCTTCGGGGGCGCACCGCTGATCATGTACGGCCCAGATATGGCCATGCTGCCCCTTCGATGAAGCGTGCCCTGCCGCTTCTTTTTCTTCTTGTTCCACATCCATAGATACACCACGGCACCTGCTAGGAGACCAAGGAACGCCAGCGCGCCGGCGATGCTGGCTGCCACGGTACCCGGAGGGGTCTTGTCCTCAAACTCCTTGTAGTCCCGCGTGGCCGTCGGTGAGGTGATGAGCCCCGTGCGGGTGGGAGTTTGGTAGCCTCTAGTCTGTATGCTGGTCGAATCAAGTGAGCTGGTCGCTGTCGGCAAGGCTGTATTTCCAGTCGGCGTGGCCAGAAGGGTCCCGACTCCTTGGGTAGACCGGCATTCGTACAAGGTGAATGCCGAGGCGCCGCCCGTTGATAGCCAAGTGTAGCATGCTGTATTGGGTCTCCATCTGCTTTTTGAGGTGTCAGAACACCATCGTGTTTGTGCGTGTCTCGACGTGACCTACCAGCAAAGTTGATCATCGGCACATTCATAAGCGATGATTTTCGACTCGAGAGAGGAGCCGAAACACTTGGTCGGCACGGGCGACTTGCAGCCTGCGTAAGAGCCCGACGATGTGCATGTCTCTCCTGGCTTTGTACAAGTCCAAGGGCGTTCGATCATGGGAAACCTGGAGATTAGTGAGACCACAAGGACAAGAGAAATCGTTTCCGAGAGGAATGGGACAAACCTCAAGGTGGTGACGGGAAACCGTACGTAGCCGCAGGTGTTGGGTCCTTTGGAGGCAGGGGCGACGGCGGCGATGCCGCCCGTAACATCGTGAGCGATCGGATCGGCCATGGTGCTTGAGTTGACACCATGAGAAGAAAAGGGAAACTGTCAACAATGTGCCGTGAGAGAATTCCTCTTCGATGGTGAGAGTCAAGAAAAAGTCCAGTGGTGCGGAACGGCCGTGATTGACGGTCGTTTGGGTTTGCGGCAGAGAACAGCGAAAAGGTGAAGTGCCTGTTTACAATCGGCAGTGAATCATTGTCAACTCAGTATGTTATTAGTGGAAAACAGTCATTAAGCTCACTTCGAGCAACCAGGTGATAGAATTCGCCCATTCCCAAACATACACGAGCAACGGCTCGGCTCAGCGGTAGTTATTTTCCATGCCCAAATCCCGGGTATACCGTATCCTAAACCACGTAAAAACAAAGGAAAGAATTCCTTCGCATCGAGTATCAAACACTTCAAAACCCGCAAGAACCTGGACGAGGCCTCAGTTATGCTGCGGCAGGTGCATGCCCTCCTTCTGCGGCTGGTATCCCTGAACAATCGGCCCCGTCGACAGGCGAGCCTGGACTTCCTTGTCCTGCTGGATGAGAGCGCAGCAACCGCACCAGTAACTGACGCAGCAATCGCTCGTACCGGAACCCTTGATGCCGAAGCGCTCGCGGATCTCGCCGCGCTTCATCATGGCGTAGATGCAGCCGCAGCCCGTGAACCAGGTGATGCCGCACATGAGGAGACAGTCGGTGTTGACGGCCTCGTACGTTTGCATCGTGGGGTCGCGCATGCGCTCCGACGTCTTTCCAAGAACTGAAAAGAAAGAGGGGGGGGGGGGTTCATGTCAGTGATTTTGTCATGTTAGAGGGAGGGGGGCATGGAAGAGAAGGGTTTTGTCACGTACGCAGGCATGGCAGGAATGTGCCGAGCAGACAGGTATCGCATGGTCCGCAGCTACAGATGCCGGATTGCCATTCTTGATTCTGCACGTTGGTGCCCTGAGTGTACTCCTGCTGGATTTGCTGGATCGGGACTTGCTGTTGACCAGCGTACTGATGCTGCTGCTGCTGCTCTTCCTGCTGCTGGTATTGTTGCTGTTGCTGCTGCTGCTGGTAATCCATGATGAGGTTTCTGACGTCGATATGAAGTGCCAATCAGAGACACCAAGGATGGAGTTCCAAAGGGGGCGGACGACAAGAAGAGGTATCTTCGAAGACGGATTCGAGAACAGGCCTACGAGGGAAGGGGGACGGCGTTTGATATACGGGGAAGCCAGGGGGGGAAGGGGAACAAGACACAGAAACTGGACCACGCGTTTGAAAACGGGAAGAGACTAGGATCCGCCAGAAAGGCTGAGACGAACGGATGCAGCGGGGTTCATAACAGCTGGGCAACAGCTCTTCTCGAGAAATGGACCGGAACGGGTTTAAGCTGGAGTAGGGCGTCACACAAGAACATCACCCGTTCATTGCCCTTCTGAGACCTCACGGCAACTCAGCTGAGAGGAACGAACAGAAAGCTTCAGTAACTTTACCTCGACCCCGGGCCCGCGCTAGGCCGTTAGACAATGCCAAGGGGCGTGTGAAGAGACCAGCTCACGGTGGGGAAAACGAGCTGTGTCTTGCCTGCCCCTTTTCATCTCGACACTCGTCGATGCCTGAATGGGTAGCTGGTAAATTGACGGGGTAGTTTTGGCATTTGGCCGCACCCTGCTAACAGCAGCCATATAATAGACATATACCATAACGCCTAATATAACCAACCCTAAGCCAAACCTCACCCTAACCCCCTAACTCTAACTAATCCTAGCTTTTGTATTTAAATTATGACTTTATGCGAGTTTTCCTTATTATTCTAGCTATTTTATATTATATTGATATTCATGCTAGCTGTTAGCAGGGAGGCATATGCACGCTGAGTAAGCTAAGTGCACTGACATTATTTGTATGGGATCGGGCCAAGTACCAAAACTACCCCGTCAATTTACCAGCTACCGCCTGAATCCGTTCGCTTTCTCGTCTGGGATAAGAGGCGTCGTAGGCAGGGCAGGATTACTGCGAACACGAGGAAGGTATAGGTTATCAGAGGATTTCCGCCCGGTCGGGCAGTCGGGAGTCCAAAAAATGCCTGACGAGCGAGCCCCCCTGTGGCTTGCTTGTCCGACATGATGATTGGGACGAAGAGTTGTCGAAGACGTGAAGGCAGCAGTCGGACCAAGCACCGGACATGGACGCTAACGCTGCGATGGCGTCCTAAGGCTGAGCTTAGCGGGCAGTCTTGCAGCTGCTGATGCAAGGGGCTTTATTCCTTTTCTCATTTTCCAATTGACACTGGACTGTCAAGGCTCAGAATGGGTGGTGGGCGGTGAGCTCGTAAGTGTTGGAGATGATGATTTGTGTGAGATGAGCGGTCTTCGTTGGCATCGAGCTCTGTGCCGTTTGCCGTTGCCGTCGTGTCCTGTCGTGTCCTGTCGTGTCTTGCATGCTTCTTGAGCAAGGAGGGCAATGGAAGTGTCTTTCAATGATTCCCGGTATTCATTACCCAATCCGCCATAGCTCCAGCGGTCGGCCTCTGGACGATCCGGAAGTCGGGCTTACGGTGATCGTCGCCGCCGGGCAGAGAGACCATGATATGTGAGGAACGGTCTTCGTCGAGGGGGAATGAATGTTCAGCTGTGAACTCACCTTGATTTTGAGGGCAAGCTTTTCCCCGGGGCCCCTGTCGCAGGGCCTGCAGGACCCAAGAGGATCGACGAACACTCTTCCGACAGCGGTGACGTGACGCTGGCTAGTTCATTTGAGCTTAAACCCGTCGAAGGGTGTCCTCAATCTCACCCTCACATCAGCTGCAACATCCCGTTCTCTCATTTGAACGCCATCTACCAACAATGGCTATATAAGTATATGGTATCACCTCATCCAGCGAAAAAAAAAAAAAAAAAAAAAAAAAGAAGGCGGAATCATCATGATGCATCATGTATCGTTCTTGAGCCTCTTCATCCCAAACCCAACCTTTTCGCGGACCCGTCGACTCATAATAACATAATCCGGCACAAACACATTACCGAACCTCAGCTTCCTCTCTCCTGGCGAGATCGGGTCCTTCTCAAAGCCAAGTTTCTCATAGAACCCGCGCGCCGCAGTGTTGGCGACGAAGCATGTCAGCATCACCTTTTCGGCCATGGGGATGCTCTCCGCCACGGCGACGAGGTAACCCATCAACTTGCGCCCCATTCCCGTGCTGTGCCACCGTCAGCAAAACAAAATCCCACAATCCCTAGCCGTCGTGCGCGAGTGCCGGACTCTCGGCTGATGTGAGCGGACGGGAACGCCTCGGAAAACCCGAGTGCCATGCCCGTCGATTGCGAGAATCGTGGACTTACCCTCTCAACTCCTCCAACAGATGAATCTCGTAGCAATAAACCACCGGCTCGCCCTCTTCGAAGGTGGGCATCAGGCTCGTGAAGCCACATATCCTGCCCCCGTCTTTCTTCTCGCCTTCACACGTCGATGCTCCCTTGACGAGGATGTACCGCAGCTCTGGACTCCTCATCTCCTTGATCTTCTGCGCTGGCTTCCACCCATCCGCGGAAGCACGATAGTCGGCCCCGCTGGTGTACTCGACGAGGTCGAAGCACGCCTGCATCTCATCCGTCGAGAGCTTTGCCGGGGATTTCAGGGAGAGCGAGTATGTTTTCTGGGTTGTCGGATGCGTCCATGATGCCCAATCTGCGCTGTGTTGGTTCCGCAGTGAGCTTTGTGAGACTCGTCATTTGAGGTGTAAGTGAGTAAGGTATCCCTCCGTGGTAAGTGACGAACCTTGGACGCAGATGATCCCTGATGAACTCCTCGTCGGTTTTGCGGTTCGCTGCCTCGATAGGATTCGTCGGCGCCCTACACCGTTTTCCAGGTGGCATTTTGAACTAGAACAACAATCACTCGAGAATGCAGAAGATGTTCATCGAAAAGTGAATAACCAGGGAAATTAACCCCGCCTCCAATATTGTCAAGGTTGTTAACTGGCGTGGTGTAAACCCTCTGGGCGTCTACTCCCCCCCCAAACGCGCCAGACGCGTCCACCGGTCCGCCAAAACCCCCCCCCCAAATCGCGGGGCCTTTCCGCCAGCCCCGGACGGACCCGAAATTTCCCCGTCCTGAGTCCTGACCTCATCCACCCAAAAAGTTTCCACACCAGCATCACCTTCCACTGTGAGCCGCGAAAGCTCAGAGATACCCAGTCGCATCACTCGCGGACTTCAGATGTAGTCGCTCTGATCAACTCGGCACCGATGCCCCCCTTCACCCCTCTGTGGTCCCTTGCCCGCAACTACTCCACTGGCTCGGCCAGGTCGCGCCTCGGGAGGACGCTGAGTCTAGATCATGTATGTACACTCACTTCATTATAAAAACCTGCTGATCCTTGCGAATTCGTTATGAAGAGGGACGGCAATGCTCATTAAAAGTCCTCGCAGTTCCTCCAGCGATCTCGTGCTCTCTCCCTCTACCGCGAGATCATCCGCGGTACTCGACGGATTGGAGACCCGACTACCCGCGCAGAATCTCGCCGTTATGCTCGCGACGAGTTCGAGCGTCACCGAGATGTGACGGACATTGTGCGCCTTCTACTCAAAGCCTGCACGCACCACGAACGAAGCGTGACTGACCTCAAAACCAGGGCCACATCCGCTACCTCATCTCTACGGGCAAGACGGAGTTCCAAGGCATGGAGCGGTACATTGACGGGATGTAGAGTGATGTGTATATCAACTGTGTAATACAACGCCTTTGGATCATGCTGCCCGACCGCTCTCTATGCCGCAGACGTTTCTGGCCAGGAGTTTGCTTCTTTCCTCTCTTCCTCGCAACATTTGGTGAATTAGCTGTTCCCCGTGCGAGGATATCATCTCATCTGTGTCGATGGTCCTCGAATACCATTTCTGCCCTCATTCTCTTTGTAATGTACACGTATCCAGGCAGCCGACCCAAGTTGATGAGTCTTGCCTTGCCTTCATACCATCGATCTAAGACTGGCGCTGCTTATGCCTGGGGTTTGCCTTGCAGATGACGTAAAGGTATCCGTTGTGACGCTTGCCGGCCTTGCGACGGACGATCTGTCAAGCGCGTTTCGTTAGCACCAGATTTCATCAAGATCATCTGCTATGAGTCCTCCCGTCGTGCTCTATCCGCATGCCACCCCTGCATACGCTACTCCATTCCCCAAACCCCATTACCCGACCTCGCATTCCCCTCGGCCGCACGTAGTGTCCAACTGCACACCTCCAAAGAGAAGAAAGCTCACCTTGCAGTGCTCACACCTCTTCTTGACGGAGCTGTGCACCTTCATCCCCCTCGTCTGCTGCACGATCGCGTTACCAACAGCGGCATTGCTCTTGCCGGCGAACAGAGCCTCGCTCTTGATCATCGGCTGCCTCGTCATGACGGCCGCCGACATGGCGCGCACGACGATCTTTTGCGAGCAGCATTGGGGGCGGACGGCGACCGCGCGGGCGGTTGTGAGGGAAAGGGCCCGGAAGGGGGTGGCGAGGGAAGCCATTCTTTCTTTTTGTCCCCTTCGTAGGTGTTCCGGCGGAGGGTTAATCGAACCTGAGATGCGGGGGTAGCCGTCACGGTCGACGGAGGCGATCAATCGGTGTCGAGGAAATTGTGCGCCGGGGGAAACGGTCGGTCTTGTGGGAATTCGTGCTTCGCGATGGCGACGACGAGGTCGGAGGGCCTTGATGGCTTCACTGCGGTGGGAGCATTTTCGCCGTCTTGGCATCGTCACGTGGCTGATAGTCCGTGCGCTTATCTCGATTCAGGGGTGCTTATCGGCGCATGCGACATCGGACGAATAAAAGTTGCGAACGAGGATTTCGAGGATCTTTCAGGTCGTGACCGTACCCGTACTGCTGTATTTTAGACTAGCATTGCTCTGCTGGCAATCGATATAGCACAGGTTCCATCAAGACTGAATTTTGCGTTTTGGATCATTTCATACATACAATTGGTTGGTCACGAGAAGTTCCAGGTTGTTCTAAGTGGAATGCCACTTGCTCAGCACAGGTAACCTCCAAGTCCTGTTTCGACTGAACAGCATGAATCATATTTCTTTGCTTTTCTCTATAATATCTTTTGATGGACCTCAACGTCAACCGATCTACCGGTAGTTTAGAACTCTGTCCAACTGATTCAGAACTCCCAACGCCGTACTGAGAAATGACTAGATGCAGACTCTATGAAGATGCCCCCGAACTTCAAAACATTTTCCCGAGTACCGACTTTCCTAGCTGCGGAGGAAAGTCTTGAAAACCCCTGATTGACTGCAATCCTCCCAGGGATAACCAATCTCAGTCAAGAAAGTCTCAAGATCCTCGACCTCCTCGTCGGGACAGACGATGCCCGCAAGGACCTTGGCCACGTCACCCCCGTAGTTTCTGTAGTTGAATAAGCTAATGTTGAACTTGGGTCGCAGAGTACGGAGGAATTTCTCCAGGGCACCGGGACGCTCGGGGAAGTTGAACATGTAGAGACGCTCGTTTGCGACGTTTGAGCGTCCGCCGACCAGGTAACGGATGTGGCTCTTGGCGAGTTCGTCGCCAGAAAGATCTGTCACGGCCATCTCGTCGGCCCGCAGGCGCTGAAGGAGGGTTTGAAGCTCCTGGGTCCTCTGCGACGCGGGCGCTGTCAGGGAAATGCCGATGAGAACGTTTGCAACTTCGTCCGTGGCGTAGCGGTAGGAGAACTCGGTAACGGAGTGCGGCATGATGGTGTTGATGAGATTGGCGAAAGCGCCAGGCCTCTCGGGAATGCTGACGGCCAACAACGCCTCCTTGCCCTCACCCAGTGTAGCGCGCTCGGCGACAAAACGAAGGCGGTCGAAGTTCATGTTGGCACCGGAGGTAACGGCGACCATGTTCCTCTTACGGTCGCTCGGGTTCTGTGCAACGTACTTCTTCAGGCCGGCAATGGAGAGCGCGCCGGCGGGCTCCAGACCCGCGCGGGTGTCGTCGTACATGTCCTTGATGGCGGCGCAGACCTCGTCAGTCGTAACCTGAACAACCTCGTCGACAACGTCCTTGCAGAGACGGAACGTCTCCTCGCCCACTGTCTTGACCGCAGCACCGTCGGCGAAGAGTCCGACGTCCTTGAGAAGAACGCGTTCGCCCTTGGCCAGGGACTGCACCAAGGCGTTAGCATCGTATGTTTCCACGCCGATGATCTTGACGTGCGGCGCCATGCGCTTCATGTACACGCCGATGCCGGAGATGAGGCCGCCGCCGCCGACGCAGCAGAAGATGGCATCCAGCTTGGACATGTTGATCTGGCCGAAGAGTTCCATGCCAATGGTTCCCTGGCCTGCAATGACGTACGGATCGTCGAATGGCGGGATGTTGATGAGGCCATCCTGGGTGGCGCGGCGGGAGCATTCTTCCTTGGCCGCGTCGAAGTCGGCGCCGTGGAGCACAACGTGGCCGCCTAGTCTGGCAACGTTGAGATGCTTGATACTGGGGGTGGCCTCGGGCATCACGATGGTGGCAGGAATCTTGAGCTTGCGGGCTGAGTAGGCGACGCCTTGGGCGTGGTTACCGGCGGAGCAGCAGACGACGCCCTTCCAACTGACGGCAGGGTCGAGGTGGGCCATCTTGTTGTAGGCCCCGCGGAGCTTGAAGCTGAAGACGGGCTGCTGATCCTCGCGCTTGAGCAGGACATTGCATTCGAGGCGGTTCGAGAGGTTGACGGCGGGCTGAAGCGGAGTGACCTTGCAGGCTTCGTATACGCGGGAGGTTGCGGCGGCGATGAGTCGGAGGTACTAGCCATAACCAACAGTGTTAGCGTTTCGATCTTCTGCCATTGGGTGACGAGCCGGCTTCACTCACGTCCGGGTTTCCGTCAGGAAGCAGGAAGTCTTCCGGTACGCTAGCTTTGATGCGGTTGCGCTGTTCCTCGGGGGGTGTGGACGGGTTGGCGCTGTACTCGGTCAAGGACATGCCGTTTGGCTGCGGAGTGCGAGGGCGCGGGGGATGGTCGCCATTGACGCCGTTGAGGGTGCCGTTTGTCATAACGGCGACGACGGGAGGTTCTGTCGAGCCGGACATGACTATGGGAATGTCGAAGAGAAAACGAGGGGACGAGTTGAGTCAGTGAAGGGGAGGAAGGTGGCCGGCATAGAGTGAAGTAACGGCTTGCGAAGAGTCAACGATCCACCTCAGAATTAAACTGGAAATTTGTTCATGGTGGGGCACAATCGGAGGACAATTCGGTGTCGCGGGGTAGATATCGGACGGTTTTTGCGGTGAGCTGCGCCATTAGCGACGTGGGGATTGGCTAGAGCACCCCGGTCATGCTGCAGCCGTTCTGCTGGGGGTGAGGGCGACATCGCTCTGTGAACTATACATAAACCCAATTGACCAATTGTCAGTGAAGACCGTGATTGTGTGGACTAATAAGATAGCTTCGCTAAGCTTACAGACGAAGACCTCCGAGAACCGTCGCCTAATGAATGCATCATCTCCAGGCTCCATTTCCATTCCATTGGAGCGGCCTAGGTTATTGGGGCTGATTAGGTAAGTGCTCAAGGTGACTTGCAGAAGTCTGCTGTACGTAAGCAGTTCTCCGAAGCACAGGCACGCCCAGCCAGACCCCGAAAATCAGAGGGCCCCAGAGTCCATTTCATCATCGAAATTCGCCCATACAACAAGTCGCATGATTGCGGCGCCTCCTCGACCACGGCGAATTCCTATCCACCATCACCCCGGCCAACCCAATTGAACTCCCAATCGTTTATCTCGAAAATATGCCCGGCGAGGACAAATCACCAGTTTTCGATCGGCAGATGCCGTCGTCGTTCGACGAGAACGAGTAGGTTGCGTGCGACACGCAGCTACCGCTCAACGTACGTACGGCTTGCTAACAAGGTATCTGTCTCCAGCGACTTCTATGATGAGCGTGTTCTGCACAAGATTTTCCGCAAGATCAAGGAGGAGCCTCTCGTTCCTTTCGGTATGTCTACTTCTTTGGAAACACTCTCCACAGTCTCTCTGAGATATCGCAGGATGCGGTCTCACTGCCTACGCCTTCTACGCCGCCTGGCGCGCCACCCGTCGCGGCGATGCCGTCCAAGCCAACAAAATGTTCCGCGCCCGTGTCGCCGCACAGGGCTTCACCGTTCTCGCCATGGTCGCCGGTAGCATGTACTACAACAAAGACCGCGAACGTACCGCCGAGCTCCGCAAGATCAAGGCCGAAAAGGATGCCGAGGAGAAGAGACAGCGCTGGATCCGCGAGCTGGAGGCCCGTGACGAGGAAGAGAAGGCCTTGAAGAGCTTGCTGCAGGAGCGCAGGGCAAAGGCTGAGGCTCGCAATGCGGACCTTATCGCGGCCGAGGAGAAGAAGAACTCTGGCGGCGGCGTCCTCGGTGCGATCGGGTTGTCGGGATGGAGCAAGCCTGGTGAGGGCGCTGCAACCGATGCGTCCGCCAAGGAGAAGAAGGATAAAAAGGAGAACCCGAAGAGCTCACTAGGTGTTATTGGCGAACTTTACGGACGGAAACCCTCGGACGGCTCGTCAGAGGACTCCAAGAAATGAACGACGAGGATGGTGTATTGTACCGATTGGCGACTGCATTGTATAGTATTGGCATGGCATTGGCATCTGGGCGGACGACATCGCCTAAATGAGGGCTCCGCTCCGTCGTATATAAAACAAAGAGAAATGAAAGGCGCATCTGGACCGGCCTGGTCGTTCGATATTTGTCTACGGGAACGATTCCACAGGTTTTCCGTAGTGCAGAACGCAAAGTTACTTGGCATGCTTTAATGGGCATGCGGTCGACGGAGGGAAACAATTCAAGGAAAAAATGGCTGCGATTGTTACTAAGACCATCATTTTTGCCATGAACAAGTGGTCTGAGGACTTCATGATCCCACCTCACCCCGAGAAAGATGTTCGGGAGATCATCACATCTACTTCTACATGTGCTTTGGAGGGGCAGGGGAGCTCGGGCCAGTGACGTTGCGGGGCACTGCTTCCAGTTGCTGCGGGCGGGGGCGACTTCCCTACCCTGGGAAGGGGGCCTTAGGCCACAAGAACATATATTTAGCCCATTAGGCTCAGGCCTAAAGAAACTTGGGGAAAACATACTATTTTATACCTAATAACTTCACCCCTACCTTTAGGTACTATTGAATAACACTATTTTCTAGTCTTCTCTTCTAGAAATAGGGAGTATTTAACTATATTTTTACTTTAATAGGAGCGTTTTGCTCTATTTTAATTGCATGCTAGAGAGATACTTTATTAGCAACTGCTAATACTATATATACTTACTTATCTAGAGGGGATAGATTTTAACTTTACTCTATTAATTTAGAGAACCCTACTATTAACCTAATTAGTGCGAAGGGCTAGACCCAAGTCTATGCGACAAGAGGTAGCGTAATACTATTTATTTGAAGCTGAAGAGGAAAAGGAAGGGTTTTCCGCTTCAGCACGGTTACGCTGGGTTTGTGGGTGGCTACTAGGTGGGTCCTAAGAGCGGTGAATCTGGGCAGAAGCCCAGATAGTTCCAACCGGGCGTAGCCTATAATATCATCCCCTCCCCCAGCCGGGGGCCCTCCAGGCGTAAGCCAGGTCGCCATCATTAGCCATAACCAGCCCATACCTTTCTTTAAACCTACTCGCCGCCTCAGTTTCTATAACAGCCTCTGCTAGCTCCTAAGTAGGCTCTATATACCCCTCCCACTTAACTAGTACCTCACGCTACTACCCTCTCCCTACTGCCTTCTATTATGCTATATAGATCTCCTCTATATGCTATTCAAATTTACTATTATCTATAATAATTAGTAATAGCTATAAATCTACTCTTAACTAGATAAGTAGGGGGTTTTCTAGTACACTCTAGAGGAGATTAATATGACCCTCAAGTAAATATTCCTAGGGATATCTAGTTCTACTATATAGAAGCTTAGTATACTTATAACTATATACTTATAGTATAGCTATAAGAGTTTCTTACTAGGCCTGGGGCTCTTATATTTTACTATTAATAACTAAACCTTATTATCTACTTAATACCTCTCTATAGGAGACCTTTACTTATTTATATTTTCCTCACTCTATTACTAAGCTACTACTATACTAGCTTAAATAAAACTTACTATATCCCTAAGCCTATTTACTAGGAGGATAGCTATTATTTGATTTATAGTAAGTATATTAGGTTCGTCTTCTATAACTAGTATAAAGTTAATATAGTATCTATACTCTAAGAAGAATAGAGAGAGTCTAGTTATACTACTAACTCTATTTCTAAGCGCTAGTTAGGTAGTAGAGAGTAATCTTCCCTAGTTATCCTAGGCCTATATTATATATACCTATAAGATAGCTTAGATTTCTTAGTTCTATCTCTCTATCCTACTATTAGTTAGCAGGTAGTATACTATACTTAGTAGCTAGGTTATTTCTATAAGGCAGCAGAACTTAGCCTAAAAGCAGCTTACCTAATTAGTCCCCTAGTTACTAATAATACTACGCGGGAACCTATAGAAGCAGAAGTAATAGGTTAGAAAGCATTTAGTATAAGCCTCTATCTCTATAGTCTCTATCTCTTTAAATACTATAGGCTTACTAAGCTAGTCTGCTATTACCTATAAGTAGTAGCTATTAGTATCCTTTGTAGGTAGTAGGTCTATAATAAAGTCTATAGAGAAGTTAGAGTATAGCTAGTTAGATACTAGTAGGGGCTTAAGGAACCCTTTCTTTACTTACCTCTAGATATATATTCCTCTATATATATCGCAGTTCTATATAAACCTTCGCATAGTTTAGAACTAACCTAGCTAGTAGAACTATTAGCTTACTATTTTAAAGGTGCTATTATAACCTAGGTGGGTAGTTATACTTTAGTTATAGCTCTACTAGATAATCTTAGTGCGGAGTGCTCTTAAGGGGTTATAATCATTCTCCCCACTAGATACCTATAGCCTCCCCTAGAAGTTTAGCCTCCTAAAATTATTAATACTATATTCACTAAGCTAAATCTTTGCTCTAATATCTAGTGGGAAGCTATATAGCTATTAGGTAACTATATTAGAAGCTACTCTATAGGTAGTATTATTCTTTATTATCTCCCGCTATAGTACCTATAGCTCTAGGTCCCTAGTAAAAACTACTATATCTAGGATATCTAGGATATCTAAGTAGCTAGCTAGCACCTAGTTCCTCCTCACTAGGGGGCTAGCTATAAGGTCTCCTCGGGGTTATATATAGTTAGGTATTAGCTATAGGACCCTTCCCTGCTTCTACTTATTATCCCACCCCTAGGGCATATCCTGCGCCTATTAAGAGAGGGTACTAGGGGCTACTACCTCCCTACTAGGGCAGTACTTAATATAGAAGTTATACTAAGATAACTTCTCTACTTACCTACTCTAATATTCTATAAGGTATTACTTTTTTATAAAGTATTTTAGCCCCTAGTAGTCTATTAGTATCTTAAAATTAGGGATACTATATAGCTCTACTCTCTATATATAGAAATAAGATAGTACTACTAGTAGCTTCTTATTATGAATGAAGTAGTTATATTCTATTGGTAATAGCCTCTTTAAGTAAAATACTACTAGGCGCTAAGTGCTCTCTAGGTTAGCTTAGGAGAGTACTTCTCTAAGAGTAAACCTAGAGCAATTAGTCTTTATTACTATCTTATCCTCTAGGTTAAACTAGTAGAGAACTAGTTAGGTACTAAATAGCCTCTTAAGCTCCTCAAATACTGTATCATAGTTCTTCCTCTAATAGGATACTATATCTTTTTTAGTAAGCTATATTAGTAGCTTAATAATCTCCCTATAATTAGGCATAAAGATATTATAGTAGTTAGTAAACTCTAGGAAGCTCTAGAACTCTTTAGATAAGGTGAGAAATAGCTACTTAGTAATTACCTAGAGCTTCTTAGGATTATAAGAGAGGCACTTTCCTATTATTATAATAAACCCTATATATTCAATCTCTTTAACTAAGAACTCATACTTTGTAGAATTAAGATTAAGTCTAGCTACTACTAGCCTCTAGAGAAACTCTTAGCCTTCCTTTTATAGTCTTTCTTTATTCTATCTAAGTAAATTAGTATATTATCTATATAAGTAATAATAAAGTTATTTAGGAAGTCTTCTAGTATGCAATTAATATATTATCAAAAGCTAGTAGGGGCGCTAGTTAGGCTAAAGGAGTATTTTACTTACTTAAATAAGCTATACTAAATATAGAAAAGTATTCTCTCTTAGTACCTCTCTATAATTTGTAGCTTATAGAAAGCTACTATAATATCTAACTTTATATATTACTTAGTTATACTAACTTAGTATAATATCTTAGAGATTAATAGTAGGGGGTACTAGTTCTTCTTAGTAATTATATTTAGTGCCTTATAGTTAATATAGAAGTAAATATCTCTACTTAGCTTCCTTATAAATAGTACTAGAGCTTTAGCTAGTAAGCTACTAGCTTATATAAACCCCTTATTCAAGAGCTCCTATAGGGTATTCTTAAGTGATAGTAGCTTCTCTTATAATATACTATAAAGAAGTCTCTAGGGGAGTAATAATTCCCTTTTATCTAGAGTGAGAATAATATTAATTTCGTAGTTTGCCTTAAGCTAGCTAGGAGGAAGTAAGTAAGCCTTTTTAGAGTCAAATAAGCTAGAGAACTCCTCTAGGATCTAGGCTAGTACTCTATATTATTAGTTCTCCTTCAGCTTTAAGTTAAGGGCCTTCTTAATATCTATAACACTAACTACTTAAATCTATAGCTCTATGATATCTCTCTAGTGCTTACTCCGCCTCCTTACTAGGTGTTAATAAATTGTGGAGAATAGCGCTATATTTAGGAATTTTATAGCCCTTATCTCTATTATAAGGGGTAATTCTTTCTACTTCTTTAAGTATAGCTTAATATAGCCCTAGCTTTAGTATATCTAGTAGGCTATAGTATTATATATAACCATATTCTGCTCTATTCATAGCTATTTTAATAGGATTCTGGATTGAGAACTTTTACTATATATATAAATATATACTAAATATAGCTATTAATCTATAAATTAAAGGCTGTTATACCTAGGGTATTCTTTAGTAATAGACTGCTAAGGGTATACTTCCTTATAAGTTATTATGTCTTCTTAATATATAGAAGGTAGGGATATTAGGCTAGGGACTAGCTAACTATTATATAAGTATTACCATTAGTATTAATTAGTGTATAAGCTAGGTACTTTTTATTAACTCTAACTTGTATAATAGTAGGTTTACTATCTACTAGCTGCTCTATTTTATATTATTTTTAACTTAATATCTCCTCTTCAGTAGGCTTTAGAGCTTGATTTTGATCTAGAGTTAGTTTTTTCCTAACTTTCTATTATCCTTAGAGAAGGATACCTCTACCTAGTAGTCCTCCTCCTCTTCTTAGCTAGTGGAATTAACCTTTAGAGTCCTAATTTTAGTATCTTTTAGTAGCTAGTTATAGGGTAGCGCTATATAATATAGCTCTTAACTCTATAGGTATAATAGGTATAGGTATCCTTAGAGTGGGTATTTTAATCTCTTTGCTATTAGGGATATATTAGGTAGCTATTAGAGGATAACTTTAAGTTCTATTAGGGGTAATATTTCTCTTTTACTCTTAAGATATTTATCGCCCTAGTTATATAAATATCTCTATTAGTATCTTTAGCTACTAGCATCTAGTAGGGCGCATAGAGATAGCTTAGGGCCTTCTAGTATTTAACTTTCTAGGTAATATTCTAAACTTTTAAGAACTACTTACTATAATTAGAAAATAGATTAATACTAATTAACTAGTTTTTTAGCCTAGGAGTAAGGGTAGCCTCTAGGAGAAATATCTAGACCTAATTAGGCTAGTTGCTGCTCCCTGTGTCGGCTAAGATCCGCTTCAATCTCAGTAAGAAGGCTGAGAGGGACTCTATTTCTCTCTGCTAGAGGGTCTATAGTTAGGCTACTACTTAAGGCTATAGGTTATAATCCTTCTAGGTTTAGTTAAAGTAAGTTATAAAATCCTTAGAGTTATATTTTCCTCTCTTACTACCTACTCTATAGAAGGTAGAGACTACTAGTTAGGAGTTAGTATTAGAGCCGGGCAGCAAATAGATTAGCTATCTTATTTTCTTTTAGCTTCCTTCTTCTTAGTTAGCACTTCAATCCCTCTATAAATAGGGGCTAATCCTTCTTCCTATCCTTCTATTCAATTCTTTTACCTTCTTTGTCTATAAATATCTTTCTTTATATATACACACTATAATTATATCTAATTATTCTATTCTATTCTAAGGGTGTTATATCACTTTAATAAGATATATTATTTAATTCCGCAATATCTAGGGATATCTTATTACCTACGGGGCTCTAATTAGGAGTCCCTTAGCTCTATATAAGCTTTTCTTACTCTGAGGACTATTTAGTAGTAAGTCGCCCTTGCTGGTATAGTCCTAAGAGCGTATAACGTTGTTTAGGGGTTGGTTTGTGTTGGTTTTAGTAGCTGTTCTTAGCTGCCTGCTTATACGTATCCTCTGCGTCGTTCTAGTATCTAGGTATAAGTTAATAATATATTACGCCTCTATATTATGCTTAATATTATAATTAACTCTATAATAGTAAAAGGAGTAAGTATAAGGTTTAGGCTAGGAGGGGCTATTAGATTAAGAGGGATAATAACTATCTCTATGCTATTTAGGGATATAATCTTCTATATAGTGTTTATAAATACCCCCTTCTTGCTCTACTTGATAGATATAAATAAGTTAGGTATATGCTTTAATAATCTTTGAAACTACCTATAATAGGGTAATCTTATTATGCTTATTATATATAAATAGGGCTACTTATAGCTATTATTGGAGATAGAGAAGGTTTTAGCTTATAATAACCTTATGGAGGCTGACTTATAAAGGCTCTATTAACGTTTTAGCTACCTATTAGTCTACTAACTATAAGCACGGAGATAAAAGTAGAAGGAGAGGTTGAAAAGATTCCAGTATAATATAAATAGAATTCTAGCAAGGAATAGTGAATAAGGCTAGCTTTTTGGGTTTGATGCATAATATTCAGATAGAGGAGAAAATATAGATATGAATAGGTGTATATTTTGTGCGTGAATACTTATATCTAAAAGGCTAAAAAGCTGGGGGAAAAGGTAGGCATATATATCCAGCCTTTTCCACCGGACTTCGCATTCGCTTTCGGCGCTTTATATACGCTTAGTCACGCTAGCGCACGCTAGGGCGCATGCGCTTAAGCAGTCTAAGCATAAGTTTTTTGCGCTTAAGCAGCCTGAGTATGTATAATGCACCTATGCGCAGTTTTACGCTATGGTCTCATGCATCTAAGCGTAGGTTTACGCTAATGCATCTATGCATAGTTTCAAGCTACTATATAGCTGCATGCGCTAATGCAATGCATCTTTGATTTTAAGCTACTGCATAGCTGCATGCGTTAATGCATAATAAAACCTTAAATATGATATGTATCAAAGTACGTTATTTCAGGTTATATTTAGATAGGTTTTACCCTATTTATATATCTATATAGAAGTAAACCATATACCATTCGATGTGGAATTCAATGAAGAATTCAAACTTATAACTTATATTATTATATCCCATATAGGTTTAGAGATATAGTACTTTAAAAATATAGGAGTAAAAGATATTACTCTATTTCCTATACTAACTTCATAAAGTTCTTTAGTAAGCTAGTTATTAAGTTAAGTTATATCTACTTAAATACCTTATGAAATCTTATAAGCGCTATTTAATCTGATACTAGGGCTCTAAATTATTTTAAACTTATAATTAAAGATAACTATAACTTTAATTATACTATAGTTATTAGTATTATATATCTTAAAGGGCGCCTAGTACTCTATATTATTAATACTATGACTATATTTAATAGAGCTAAATTCCTAAAGAATTTATTTATAGCTATAATACTAGATACCTTCAAATAATACTAGATCTATATTTACTCTAGGCTACTAGATATTACTATTACTAATACTAGTATTAACTTTGCTTTATTAGAGTGGCGAAGTCCCCTTTAGTTGCTTTTAATAACTGCTACTAAAGTGCTAGTTGAGGCTTATAACTCTATCAGTAAGATTAAGTAATATTATATAATACTATAGAGGGTATATATAAAGAGCTATGGAGAACCTCTGGAAGCACTAGGTGTTCCGCTAGATTATAGATGCTCTTGCTGCTATCTTTTATCTGGGTTTATTATAAAAAGAAGAGCTAGTAAGGGTTATATAAGCTTCTTACTATTGATAGTGAGACTTATACCCTCGATCTAGCTTATGGGCCCTAGATATTCTAAATAATAGTTATCTGCTTATGGCATTAGGCTGCTGAGGCTATACTGCTTCTACTAGATTTAAAACTGAGAAGATAATAGGACTAGATAATAGTAGTTCCGCTATGCTATTACTAAGACTTATAGACCTAATCCCGCGCTACTAAGGCTAACTATATAAAGAAGAATAAGTCTAAGAAATGTTGCTAGTAGGCTTAATATATAGAAGTATATAAGTAACTAATAAAAGATTAGGATAAATGCCTCTAATTAATGCTTTTATAATTATTATTACTTAAGTACTTATTAATAAAATTAGTAATATTATAATATGTTTAATAATAAAGGAGTATATAGATTATAACTTTACTATATAACTATATAAAAATAGTATTATTAAGATATTAGGGGACCCTTTTTTAGTTTTATTAACTGTGGAGATAACTATACTTTAAAAGCGTAGTGTTTTTAAAATTATTCTATATAATGCTACTACTTATAGTTAATATTATATCTTTAAGTTTTATATAGTTTATGAGGTAAAGAGTAAGAGTATTAATTAGCCTTATAAGAAGTTAAGGCTTATTATTTAGAGCTATAATAATAATAATAAAACTGTAATTCTTATTTAATTGCTAACTATTTATTAAGTAAATTAGAGACTTCTTTTTACTCTTGCTCTATTACTTATAAAGGAGGGCAATATATTATAGCTCTGTAACATTATATAAGTATATATCTAATTATAAATAGAGCTTAATAGGTTAATTCTTATAGACCTACTAAAGAAGATTTATAATAAATACTCTAAAAACTGTATTACAAGGATTATTAAACTATTATATAGTATTATAGAAGCTAGTATTTATTAGTAGGCTATATATAGTAGCTACTATAGAAAAAGTCTCGAGATAGACTAATTATTTTTTAATTTATACTTATTAATCTCTTTAATAGCTAAAATAGCTATTTTAGTATTATTAGTATATAAACTAATAATATTATTAAACTATTTATATCAAAGGTCTCTTAATAAGAGGATGTAAAGCTTAAAAAAGCTAATTTTACTACTAAAGCTAAGTAGTAAATTAATTATAAATCCCTACTAATATTCAATAGTAGTATTATTACTTTGGGTAAAAATAGAAGTCTTAACTTTTGCTAAAAGGGGTAAGGGTCCAAAATTGAGCTGATTGATATAAAGGCATCCCTAAATGAATATAAATAATAATATTTCCATTCGCTTCGATGACGTTCTTCGAATCCACGCTGCCTGCGAACCATAGCTAGTTTATTCGCACTGACTAGCCGAAAAGCTCTCAGGTATTTGCTCAGCTTACTTCAATCCACAGCTATTTTTATACGTAGTAAAAGACAACACCAGCAAAGCCACTATACCCTGCCGCTGTAAGGGCGTGCCCTTACAATGGATAAATATGGATTTTGTAGGTCGATTATTTAAAGACGCCTCGTGCCACCATACCCATCATTGCCTTGACTACCTCGTTTGCTCCAAGATGTCTGCTCCTGTGGATTTGGCGCAGGACGTAATGTTCTGTCTCTTAGCGGCCGCTTAGCATGTGTACTAACAGCGAAGAAGTTGCACAGCTTCTGCAATCGTCTAGACTGCGGTCCAGGAAATGTACGCGTCAACCCGAATAGTTATGTTATTCCACGCTCTGACCGTCTGGACAGAATCCCTGGACTTTGCATTGCGGCCCTGTATGCAGCCCCCTGCATTCATGGCGTCTGGCTCAGAAAGGCTGCTGATAGACTGAGTGAAAGATTGAACATGAGAAGTATTCCAATGAAGTGCATAGGGTATATGGCAAGCATGAGGTAGTTTGATGCTGTAAAAAGAAAGAGCAACACTGTGGGTGGCAGGGATAGTTACAAGCAACCGTAGCACGTAGGAATGGCTTCGCGCGTTTGCTGGGCATTTAATCAAAACACCCGCCCCTGGTCTCACACTGCAAATAGCGATGTAGTGTCTTCCGCAGGGATAGCATTAGATTGACGGAGTTGATTTGTTATATTGCCCGCGCTAGACCTAATATGTTAGCGAAGCTCCTCATACCGTGCCATACATATAATACCCACCTTTTGCAAAGTACCTCAAGCTTGCTATATATTATTGGAGTTTTAGAGCCTATTATCGTACTTTTATGCGTCAATTAGGTAAAACTTATTATGTGTATTTTATAAGTTCTATAGTATAAAGGTCTCCACTAAAGTCTCTGCTAAATATAGGTACCTATAATCTAGCTCCTTATTGGAACGAATTTTGGATTAAATTAGCATACGCTTAGTTCGACACGCCTCCTTAGGTTAGCGCCCAAAGGGCCTAAACTAGCTAAACTAGCTAAATTAGCTACTTTTATAAATCTTAAACTCGCCTACTTGTAGCCCCTTTTATGTAGCCTGATTGAGGGTATTCCTATCCCTCTATTACGCTCCTATTATCCTTATTAAAAATTCTTAGTAGGTAGGAAAAAGTAATGCTATTTAAAGAGCAATTTTAGCCTCTAATTTAGTCTGCCTGTTATTTATGAGAAGGTTGCTCTTATCTGCGAGGTTAAGTTAACTAATAAAGTTAGCAAATATAGTGGCGGGCAGGGCCTTTATTATCATATTTGCTATTATCTCAGTTAAGTAGATATAAATAACCTTCAATATAGTTATTTAAATCTCTTATTCTAGCTAATAGTTACAAATATTAATATAGTATAACTTAGTCTATAGTTAAATAATCTCTTAGGTTACTAGTTATATTATTAAGGTATTATTATATTAGTGTTACAGGCTATGCCCCATTGCTACGGGCTAAGCCACAGACGCATCAGTGGAGTGGGCGGACACATCCCGTACTTAAGTGCAGCCAGGCAATAAGTGTATGACTTATTGTTACGTACCTTTTGCGCATAGTCCAATTGGTAGTACTGTTGCGCGCACGTATGCACGCATGTACTGAAGGCTGAGATGCTATTGGCTGCAGCATTACGCCCGTGTGGGCCCCGCCCTTCACACTTAGTAAGTAATAAAAAAGTCTATTAATAGCTGCTACGCGCCTATAGAGCGATTTAAAGTAGGAGATAAGATATAGCTATTAACTATAAATTATGAGACTATATAAGCCTATAATAAACTAGCCTAACTATATTATAAGTATAAAGTAGTTAGGATCATATCTTCTATAGTAGTTAAGCTAGATATATTAGGTTATATATGCCTAAATTTCTATATAAACTTCTTATAGAGAGCTATAGAGGATCCGCTCCCAGGCTAATTGCGCGGAGATATTTAACTACTACTAATACTAGAGGAGGATAGTATTAAGAAGTAGTAGGTAGAGGCTATTCTAGCAGCTTATTAAAAGGCTGCGGAATAAGGTTAGTACTGCGAGGTGCTTATAAAGTGGGAAGGCTATTAATAATCTATATAAGAGCTTATTGAGGAGCTCTATAATATAGCTACTGGGAAAGGATACGTGGGTTGGCACTCACGCATGGCTAGGAAAGCTGTGATTATGTAAGCCCATATGCGCATATATACGCGCGCATCCAGCACTCAGGATATCTAGCATCATCATCATCAGTACATCGCAGTTTTTTCATGCTTTTGATCCATAGTCTTTTAGGCCTCGAGAGGCTCATACCTTAATAATCCTACATACGATTTCCACGATGACTCTTCCATTCTAAGCCCGATTCTTCCCATTATTTCTGATTAGATCTGCGAATCGTGACGCGCATCTTTTGAGCCTCTTTTTGTTATTCCTATCCTTTTGTGGGTAGTGTTGTGTTGTTTGCTATCTTTGTAGTTTCTATCGGGCTCCTGCTCTTCCCACTACTATAAATAAGTTTAAATATAAGTATAGGTTAGCTGGGGAGAATGGTAGTAACTATTGATATCTTATAAGCTATGTAGGCGCTATAGCGTAGGAGGTTATAAGTTAGGAGAGTAGAATAAAGGAAATAAAAGTTTAATAATAGCTTTTAGTAGAGTAGAATAGGCATAGCATGGCTATATAGGAACTATTTATATAATTATTTATTCTTAGCGATTTAATAGCAGGTTAGTTAGAGTTAAGTAGAGACTAAGGTTTATTTAAGATTTATAAAAGCTAGCTACTACAGGCGCCTTTAGGGATCTTGAATAGCATAAAAGAAAGGGTATAAAGGTATATATATTACTAAAAATACCAGCTATAGAGGAGAATAAGTTAGCTAGAGTGGCTGCCTGAGATAGTGAGATGCGGGCGCTAGGCGCGGGAGGCGTGTATGCGGGAGGTGTGGGCGCGTCAATAGCGCGGAAGCTGGAAGGCGCGGGAGTAAGCATAATAGGCGCGGGAATAGTGGGTGCAGCACTTTTGGCCTCCTTTTTCGCCTTCTTTATCTTGAGGAGGGACCTTCTCTTATACAGTAGGCGCAGGCGGAGGGCGCGGCTGAGGCGCTACTACTAAGAGAACTAGGGGCTTATTAGTAGGCAGCGTAGTATTAGTAGGGGGGTACAGACTTATAAGCACTATATCCTTAGGATTAGTAGTAGAGGAATTACTAGTAGCTTTCTAAGCCTAATAGTTAGTATTCTTCTCCTTATTAAGCTAGAATAAGTTAGTATTAGCTTATATTTAGAGCTTCTATAGCTATAAACCTATAGAGATATAGCTACTATAGCTATAGTTCTTTATATACTTAGTATAATAAGTAATATAGATTTCTATAGAAAGTTAGTAGGGAGGATCTATAAGAGATATAGAGGTATATATTAAGGGAGTTATAGTATATAGCTATAAAGGATAGTATGTCTATATTAGTAGAGTAGATATTATAGAATAAGTAAACTACCTCTTAAATAGAATCTTTACTCTCTCTTATACTAGCTCTCTATCTCTTTAAGAGAGTCTATAAGTAATTAATAATATAGCTAAGTAAGGTTTTAAGTAGCCTAGTTGCATATAGTAGAAAGAGAGCTAGTTACTAATATACTTAGTGCTATAGCAGCTAGGGATATTATTATTATCATCATGATTGGGCTACCTTTGAAGGAAGGAGTAGTAGAGTAGTCCTCATTAGAACATAGCTCCCTAGCCTCATTATAATTAAGGAAGATGGCGAGATTATAAGCGTGTAGCACCTCAGAAGCAATATCTTTAAGGGAGGGCTTAAAATAAATTAGAAGGAAGGAGCGAGCAGCAAAAGAGTAGAGGGGACTTATAGGTATAGTAGGCGCAGAGTGTAGAGGTATAATAGTTATTTTGATAGAAAAGTAAAAGATAAGAAGGGATTTGAAAAGATGAAGGAGGTAAGTTGTAACTACTACGCCGCATAAAACTCGCTTGAAGTGCGCGCATATCGCGCAGTTAGACTTTCTCTCCTTAGTGTAGATTCTTATAATGAAGGCACCCCTTTGTTAAATAAACTCGGGCTCCGCCCCTTATATATAGGGCCTAGTGGAGTTAGCTTTATAAGTACTCTACCCTCTAAAGTAGTAGTAAGGGGGGCTTTCTAAGAGCTCTTCTAGAGTTAGTAAGAGGAGGAGAGCTTAATATTATTATTCTCTATAATAGAAAGCATTTGAGACCGCTCTACTCTAGTAGTAAGAGTCTTAATAAATGCCTTATAGGCATAGAGGTTAGCTTTATACTTAGCTCTAAAGTATGCCTTATACTTAGCTATAAACTCCTAGATAGTTAGAGTAGGCTTAAGAGTATTAGAACAACGCAGAGGATGCGTGTGAGCAGGCAGCTAATAATAGCTATCAAAACCAACATAAAACAACCCCTAAACAGAGTCGTGCGCCCTTAGTACTACGCTAGTAAGGGCGACGACTTACTGCTAGATAGTCCTCGGAGTGAGGGAAACTTATGTAGGGCTAAGGGACTCCTGATTAGGAGCCCCCTAGGTAGTGAGATTTCCCTGGGATATTGCGGAATTAGGTGATTTGCCTTATTGAAGTGATATAATACCCTTATAAATGAGCTCAAAGTAGCTAGCTATCTAATTAGAAAGTAATAAAGTAAATTATAAGATAAGTATAGGTATAATCTTAGTGTATATAAGTGAGCGTATATAGAAGGAAGATTAAAAGAAGATTAAAAAGAAGAATAATTCTCTGTCTCTAACTATTCTAATTAGACTTTAATATATAGGAGGTCCTTCTAATTAGAGTGCTAACTAAGGAAAAAAGAAACCTGAAAGAAAATAAGACTAGCTGATGTGTTTGCTGCCCGGCTCTAGTATCTAAAGACTTACTAGAGTTAGGTCTATTAGGATTAGTAAACTTCTAGACACCTTTAGAGTATATAGATATATATAGGTTTAGGTACTAGTGAGGCTAGTTAGCTAGGCTTTAAGCTGTACCTCTATAGAGTAGTTTAATATAGCGAGAGTATTAGAGGGTTTATAATGTAGCGGGAGGTTAAAAGATGGTTTTGAAAGATTTAAGTAAGAGAGGGTTTTGAAAGAGAAACAAATTATAAGGGAAAGCTGCTCACCCTTCCCTAGGCTTAGAGTGATTAGAAGGAGTATTTATATATAGGAGAGCTGGGCTTATAACTATTGTGAGCCTATAGGTAGGAATTAGGGTGAGTAATAAAATGTAACTATCTTATTTAGAAATAGTTGCGCGCGAAGTGTAGTAGAAATAGGTAGTAGAGTGGCTTATATAAGTTATACCTATACTGCAAGCTACTATAGCCACGTAGGGCTGCGGCGGAGCCACGCAGGGCTGCTAGTACTGTGATGCTATATCGCAATAATATATCTATTCAGAGCTGTCTATTTAGCTTATATAAGTAATACTAAAGTCTTTCTTAATAAATATAAGGTACCCCTTAGTCTTAATAATAAGATATTAATTCTAAATGCTATTAATAAAACAGGCCCTTAGTCTTACTAATAAGATACTAATTCTAAATGCTATTAATAAAATAGGTATAAGACTGTATGAATTTGTGGATTTATAACTGTTTGCTTAGCTTAGAACTTATATTAAAGAGATTGAGAGAAATCCTAACTATAGATATCTAGTCCCTAATACCCTATGCTAAATAGCGCTTCTAAATCTTATTACTATAAGTAGTCTAGGTTATTAAATTAATATATAAGAATAATAATAATAGAAGGAGTAGTAGATTCTTATTTCTTAGGCCTATCTATTACTATATTTAGAGGGTTCTATTTAGTAGAGAGATATAACTAAGTAGTCTGCTATATACTTATAACTATACTATACTAATCTAACCTATTAATATAGAGAAAAGCGTGAGGTACTGATTTTATTAACTATAACTAAGTTAGTAGTCTAAAGACTTTACTACCGCCTTGCTATAGCAACTAAATTATAAGGGATTCCTAGGCTTTATACTAATAACCTAAAGTACATTTTTACTACTTTTATTTAATAGTAATTTCTTTAGTAAATATTCCTATATAATACTAATATAAGTACTTATATTATATATAGAAAGAATATCAATAATAGGTATTAAACTGAGGTATTAGAACTAATAGGCTCTAGACTAGCTCTAAACTTATTATTACCTAGTTAGGAGCTAAAGCTGTAGATACTAACTACTAACTAATAGAGTATCTACCTTTTTAATTAGTAAATACTATAAAACTATTTAGGACTATCTAGCTAAGGCTGTTGTGGAGCAGGTTGTGATTAAGAACCTAGCTATTAGTATTAATTCACTTCCTACTTAGAATAGTTTGCCTCAATACTTAGCTACATATTATATTTAATTTAAGGATTTAAATAAGCTTATTAGGGCACATAGATAGAAGTAAGCTATAGAAGCACATAGAGCTAATAAGATTAAATAATACTAGGTAGTGCTACTATAGCTTATATATTAGAGTTAACCTAAATAATAATAGCGTCCTACTTATCCTAATTAACCTGCTTAACCTGCTTAACTTAGTCTGCCCGTTCTAATATAAGCTATACTAAGCTTATAACCTCAACCTTACTAATCTCAACCTTACTAACCTCAACCTTAATAACCTTAGCTAGCTTAATAGTCTGCTTACTAGCCTAGAGATTATTATAACTAAAGCTAAAATTAGTCTAATTAGAACTACTAATATAGTATATAACTATAGCTTATACTTTACTCTATACCTAGATAAGAATAATAACCTAATAAGAACTAACTCTATTAAATCTTGCCTAAATAGTTATAATAATAGCACTAGCCTAGTAGATCTAGAAGCTAAGCTATATAACTGCTACTACAGCTTTATTAGTATTAGATTGAATACTAATAATAGGAAGAATAAGTTAAGTTCTAATAATAAAAGGAATAGCTTAAGCGCTAATAATAAGAGGAATAAGTAGAGAGCTATTAGTAGGATTGAAATACTTAATACTAATAGAATAAGCCTTCCTAAGGAAATTATAACTAATCTAACTAAGTTAAGTAGCTATAATACTAATCTAAACTATAATAATAACCCACTGGAACGATGCAGAGGATGCGTGTGAGCAGGCAGCTAAGAATAGCTATTAAAACTAATATAAAACAATCCCTAAATAGAGTTATGCGCCGTTAGTACTAATACTAGTAAGGGCGACTCACTACTAGATAGTCCTCGGAGTGAGGGAAACTTATATAGAGCTAGGAAACTTATAATTAGGGTTCCTTAAGTGGTGAGATTTCCCTAGGATATTGCGGAATTAGGTAATATACCTTATTGAAGTGATATAATACTCCAGGAATAAGCTTAAGATAGCTAGCTGTCTAATTAGAAAGAAATAAGGTAGAATATAAGATAAGTATAGAGAAATCGTCTTTAGGTATTATTCTAGTGTGTATATATAAGCGTATATTAAAAAAAAGATCTCTATCCCCAAAAGAGGATAAAAAAATGATATCCTCCCCTCTAACTATCCTAATTAGACCTCATATTTATATAAGGTCCTTTAGAGTGCTAACTAAGGAAAGAAGAAAGCTAAAAGAAAACAAGACTAGCTAATATGTTTGCTGCCCGGCTCTACTACTTAAGTCTGCACTATAAGACTAGAACTAATCCCTATATTATAGCTTAATTAAGACTACTAACTATCTCAGGATATCTAACTAGAACTAATCTAATAGCGCTAAATTTAATAGTAACTACTTATTACTGCGACGGGCTGGACCTGAGTCTATGTAATAAGAGGTGGCATAATACTGTTTATTTGAAGCTGAAGAGGAAAAGGAAGAGTTTTCCGCTTCAGCAAGGTTACGCTAGGTTTGTGGGTGGCCACTGGGTGGGCCCTAAGAGCGGTGAATCTGGGCAGAAGCCCAGATGGTTCCAACCGGGCGTAGCCCGTAATAATTACGGAGGTGCTATTCTAGACCCCTTAGCTTAAGGCCTAATAGGACGAGATCTAGTTTATTAAGTAGAAACTAGGTACTAATCTAAATAATACTATATTACTAGATAATAACTATAATAGAGCAGAATAGATATTATGGGATAGAGCTAGTAGAAGACTTATTAATAGAACCTAGAATAGACATAATGGGGTGAATATATTTCTTTAGACTGCTAGGCACTATCTAGGAAGATGTAGGGGGGATAAACCTGAATAGGATAGCAACAAAGCTGGGACTCCACTACTAAAGTCTGAAGATTCTCATAGTTCTAGAGAGAGTATTTATACTACCCTATTAGTACTAAAACTATAAAATAGAAGTTCCGTAAGTCCTAATATTTACTTAGCTTTACTCCTTTATTATAGAGTTAATATATAAGAGTAAGTTAATATATAGTTAGGAGAATAGTCTTAATTTAAGTAAGACTAGTTAGCTAGTTTAGAAGATTATAACTACTAGATATAGGTAATATAGAGTTATTACCCCACTTAAATTATGATATAATAAGTAATTCCAAAAATATGCTTTAATCAAACTAAACCTTCTATAATAGGCTAATTAATACTAATTCTTAAGAGTTATACTATATTGAAATATATACTCTACTATACTTATAGTATTATAGTATAGAATAGAAAAGAAGCAAATAGTTTAGATTTGATATAGTAATATTGGAGGAGAAAAATTGAATAAGAACTAAAGTTATAGAGGGGATAGTTACTTACTAATTACTATAGAATTCGTTATTTAATTTAGAGTTTTTAGAACTATTTAAGGATAAAATAGGAGATAAGAGATTATAGTAATATGAGATAGATATGGGCGTCTAGAAGTGCGTCTAACTTGCAGGTGGGGGCGACTTCCCCACCCTGGGAAGAGGGCCTTAGGCCATAAGAGCATATATTTAGCCCATTAGGCTCAGGCCCAAAGAAACTTAGGGAAAACACACTATTTTACACCCGACGACTTCACCCCTACCTTTGGGTGCCATCGAACAGCACCATTTTCTGTTGCCCCAGTGGCTTGGCCCCCCCGGAACTCCCTGCCAGGGCAGCTCGTCACCCGCAAGACATGACGCGCCCAGCGCCTGGGGTAAACCTGACCTGACACCTGCGCAGCTGGGCTGAGCTGGGCGCTTTATCAGGTCCGGGTATGCAATGATTGCCTGGGTTTGGCTACCGCTCTCCCGCCTTCCCGCCTTCCCGCCTTCCATTGAACAGTCCTCAACCTCTCCAGAGACATAGCCATGGCTGTCGACGACTGCTTCGCGGCCCATTTCATTGCTCGATAACCCTCCACCGATGCTTTGTGTTTCCAACTCGCAAACCACACCATGGGTCAGGCACTATCCGACGAGACCCCGATGCAGATGACGCACGAGGAGCTCACTCGTGAACTGGTAAGTAGTCCTTGTTCTCCAGTCCACCTCCCGATGAGGCGTTCTTCTGGCCAATCCTTTGCTAATGACGATGTCAACAGGCCAGCCGCTTCGTCGAGAAATGTTTCACCAACATCGAGTTGTACTCGTTCAAGGATGTCTTCAAAAGCCTGGCCGATGCACAGGGAGACATTCGCTACCTGAAAGAAGACACGATCGCTCGCTTCCTCGAGATACCCGACATCCTCCATGTCTCCCCGGTCATATTCCAGATGGTGTCTTACATCGGCGCTTTCCCGTTCCTCCAGGATGCTCCCGCTGTCCTCGGTTTCGAGCAGATGGTCATGGTCGTCGTTGTCATGACGGCTAGGTATAAGCGGGTCCTGGCTAAAGGGGCGCGCGACCGGGCCAAGCTTCTGTTCAAGAGCCTTGCGGTTCATGATAGAAAGGCTTCCGCAACCGCCCTCGAGGTCTCGAACGCGGAGCCCCAAGAAAGTGCCCAGAAGACCGCGAAGGACGAGCCAGCCAGAAGCCACGTAGCTGGCTTTGCTGTGGACGAGCCCGCCGAGGACGAGGACGACGAAGATGATGACCTTGAAATTGCAGCTTTCGAGTTGCTCGATATCAACGACGCTGTCCCCCAGGGAGATAACCCCACAGTCCACGGTGCCACGATCCCAGCAGATAACTTCCGCAAGCTCCTAATGTTGCTCATTTTGATAGCCCCTCTTCGTCCGCAGGAGAGGCTATCCATGTACGCGACCAGAGTTGTGGGCGATGAACTTGAGAGTCTCCGGGTTACCGCCGAAAACATTCTGGCCGCCTTCTTGAATGTCGAAAAAGCACCAGGTATCAAGTTTAGCCAGTTCAATCGCGTTATGCCTGTCTGCTTCCCTTACCTCTTCAACGGCTTCAACGCGTTGTTCGAGCATTTCCTGTTTTCCAAGAATCTGGATTTCACCAAACACAGAGGCGATGACCCAGCCACGGAAAAACCCCTCGAGGACGTCGTTCAGCCTTTATTGCAAGATACTTCTGATATCCTCAATATTAACGTGCTCTCCCAATTGTCGTTCTTCCTTCCCGGATCGGACCTCTTCCGCCGGCTCAGACTTCTTTACTCAGGCAATGACGCGGGCTTCTCGATGGGCAGCTTCGAAAGCAAGGTATTCAACTGGAGAGCTCCGACGATACTTCTTGTGCGCGGCAGCCGCATGGACGACGACCCTCAGCGTGGCCAGGAAGCAAACTTTGCGTCTTCAATTCCACCGCGGCGCTTCCCGCATGGTAGCAAGGGTGAGCGCCTCACGTTTGGCGTCTACATCAGCCCACCTTGGAAGCATACAACCAAGGAATGCTTCGGCGAAACAGACAGCGTGCTCTTCCAGCTAGAACCCGTTCACGACGTGTTCCCTGCGTCAAAGTACAATTTAGACTACGTCTCTTTCACAAAGCCGCCGCACAATCGGCCTATGCTAGGCGTGGGATGCCCTCACCCTCGACGGACACAAGCTCATCGACAAAACACAATCATGTCTCTCGGCTCAGTCTCACTCTTGCTTGACGATTCGTTCGAGTATGGCGTATTCACACATGACTGGACGGCAGGCGGTGGCGCATTCCAGACCAGCGTGACCCGCAAGTTTGACTTCCAAGATAGATTCCAAATCGAAAGCCTAGAGGTATGGGGCTGCGGTGGGGATGAGGAGGCAAAGGGACAAGCCGAGAGATGGGCCTGGGAAGCGCGCGAGGCAGAGGCTCGACGGAAGGTTAAGCTTGGGACAGGCGATATCGAGGCGGACCGCGCCCTACTGGAGATGGCTGGGCTCGTGGGGCAGAACCGGAGTGGTGGTTCTGCCGCATGACGGCATCATCACTCACTCATGGTCCACCGCATCTGGTCTATTGCATGATAGTAAAGCTCCTGCATTATTGGGGAAGTATTTGGGTCGGGAACGCATGCTGGTTCTAGACGTTTTGGGATGAGCAGTATTCGAGTTACGGCCTGGGAATAATGGAACAAAGTTGGTCAAGCCGCCAAAAATCGTCCTCCCGTATGTTATTTCATGGAACCTATTCGCCGGATTTCATCGGGCTTGTTCACGTCCTGCACGTTGAAGTTTTTTTGGGGTGCAAAGTCGGTCGACTTGTATTAGTAGTAAATTGCGGTATTAAGTCGTACCATTTTCCACAGCAGTTCTAACTCATCACAGCTACTGAAAGTGCTCAACGCATTTCGTTTCATCCGTCCTCTACTGGGATTTGGAACAGAAAGCTCACTTAATCAGAGGTGTCAACTCGTCGACAGGCTGGGGAACTTGGGAGCCGTAGAGCTGCTCGAGGAGACGGAAGAGATTGGTGTATACACCGCTAGTCTGGACGTCCTCGTTAAAGTAGTCGTAGGTATCCTCCTGTCTGAATTGGGCCTTCATTTGGTTGGCATAAGCCTATCGAGCATGTCAGCGTACAATCGCCATCTCTGGGAGCTAAGAGCGACGTTACCGTGAAGGCGAATTCAAGGTTTGTAACAACGCGCAAGATGCGAGCATTGGCGTAAGCCTCGCCCGTTGAGATTCTCGCCTTGGAACTCAGCAGCCTGAGAAGGGTCTTGAAGCCGAAGCGGTTGACCCACGGGATGGGACGGAGGATGACGGGAACGCCGGTGTCAACAGGAGCGGGACCGGCGGCCTGGGTTCCCGGAGTTTCGTCGACGATGACCTGGCGGCGTTGAACGAGGCCCTCAGAAATCACAGTATCGGGCGTGGTGATGATGCTCGGTTGAGGGAGGGAGGGGGTCAGACGGGTTATCTGCTGCTCGAAACCGGAGAACTGAGGGCGCGCGTGTTAGTTTGATTGGGGTGTGGGCGTTACGAGGGGCTTGAAGTTTACCCCGTAGTGGCAGCGGATGAGCTCGCGCTGCTCCTCATAGGTGAAGACGGAGGCATCCTGGAGGGCGTAGGCGATCCTCAAGAGAACCCATTCGATCTCGCGGAGGCCCTCAATGACGTACTGTCTCGCTGTCAGAAACAGTTGATGCTCACTGTCTTCCTTTTCCCTAAGGGGAAGCTCACGAAGTAGGGACCCTTGTTCCAGATCAACCAGGGGACGTTCTCGACCTGAAACTGCTCGATAGGTCGGCGCAGGTCGTTGACCTTCCACGAGGCACCGCGGAGGTACTCGCAGATGGCCTCGGGCTTGATGCCGTAGTGGAAGTCGGGGGAAGGGCCTCTGTTGGGCCACCACGCAGGCCTCGCGGGGCCCGACTCGATGGGCGGCAAGCTTGCGGCCTCGGCGGCGGTGCTGAAGTGATAGCCGGCCCACTTGTGGAGGGCGTCGGACGAAAGAGGCTCCGCTCCGAGCTCGGTCCTGATCTCGTTCTGGATCTTGAGCCAGGCGGCCTCGCCGTCGGTGTTGACGGAGAAGGAGTCGGAGGCGTCGGTGTTGTTGAGGAAGAGTTCCAGATCGGCGCTCTTGACGGGGCCGTCTATGACGTTGGGGTGGGCCTCGACGGAGAGCTGGGCGAGGGTGAAGGGTTCGTCGGTGAGCTCGGGGACCAGGTCAGAGGGCACCGCGGCCGAGAGGACGGTTGCCAGGAGGCCTGGCAGGACGAAGGCTTGCTTCATCTTGGCGGGAGGACGGTGGATTTTGGATTGAACGAGTGTTTCAAAGGAAGATGAGGATGGTAGAGAGAGAAGAGGTAACGTCTATCGCCTTCTGTGGTTCATTATATAAATGCGCAGTTGACCATCTTAACTCGGCGATTTTGGTACTCTGATATCCAACCTGGAAGGATGGTTTAGGCGAGGCGTTGGACTGGTTGTTGCGATCATCATGTATTGCATGATGGCGTTCTTAGCGGCATGATGCACGAAAATATCATGCCACATCTCAATAGTCGTATTCCCGAATTCTCTTAAAAGCCACGGCGTTGAAGGGAATTGGGAGTTTCGTGTTCCCGAACCAAAGGGCCACGAAGCCTATGGCCTGCTTTGACACTGCGGAGGAGGTTCCCGCTGCGATCGTTTCGTGCGGATGACTCGGCCGCATAGAGATAGAAATGAACGAGAAGACAGCTATGAATTCAGAATCTTCATTAGAATACTGATATTGTGTTTCGCCATCCAGAAGCACGCAAGAGGGTTGCTGGGTACTGGTAGAGTTCCGCGTTCCCATTTTCTATCGCGAGAAACCCGAGGCCGATTGCACCGCCATGTTACGGATGCAGTCTTGCCTCATGACATTAACAGAGTCCAACTCACGTGAAATATCTTCATAAATTCATATTATTATGTAACGTCATTTTGCCAGGTTGAGGCAGAGTTCCTAAACATCAAAGTCTCTTGCCGAAATGCTGCCACCAGGAATCAAGGTTCTCACATCGTTGGACGCTGCAAGTTTTGCGAATACAACCATTGAGGTGGCCCAACCACGTACTGTACCTGACAGGCATGCTCAATACGAGACCTTGAGTACATTGCATCCTCTTCCCGATCAATATTCTGTGTGTTGGTTTTGGTGTCCGGTCTGGGCGGGAAGTTGGAGAACGGCAGGAGGTAAGTAAGCTTGGTTAATATTCATCATCTCAGCTTGAACTGAAGAGCGGCGGCTCAAGAATTTGCTCCTAAGACGCTGGATACAATGATCGTGGCCGAGCGGGAATCAGTGACACGCGCAAGCCATGAGACGCCTCAGTGCGGTGGTGCGCGTTGCTAACTCAGTGACTACATTCACGTCTATGACGTGTTTGGGGTCGATGTTCAACAAACCGCGCAATCAATGGCTCAGCCGTCGGTCCAGAACGGAGGTCAAGGGGAGACGTCGGAGGTCGAACCTCGACCAAATCAACGGTCAACGCAGATATCCTTGGGGCATTACATCAACCCCGCGTGGTATTTCCTTAGAAGAGGATTGCACGTGAGACCGTGAGTTTTGTGACAGCTTGAATGCGTATTTTCCTAGATCCTCATCTAAATCGAAAGTTTCTTAGACTTTCGGCGTTAAGCGGCTGTTCAACCTCAAAACGTCCCCGCGCAATTTGGTCATAAAATCTCTGCATAGAATCCTTAAAATGACGTAGATCTAACTGATATCCCAAGATTTGAGGCACAGAAAGGAATGTTTAACATGCTAAAAGAATGACGGCGAACTTCGTGATTCAAGAATCCCGACGTAGGAAAGTGAATCGGCTCTTTTCGCTAAAGCCCCGTGAATATTCCCATCATCTTGTAACCACCGACTTCATTCATGGCGAATTCCAATTGACCCAATCTCTTCCTCAGAAGCACAGCCGTCTAGAGCATCCTGGATCAAGCGGAACCGGGACCGGCATGGGTTCTTCCTCGCATTCACAGTAAATGTTCGACAACGAGCGTTACTGGCCATGGCAATTATCGATGAACAAATCACCTTGGAGCCCTTGAGGGTTCTTACTCTCGTTCTTCTCCAAAGTTCTTGCACCTCACGCGCTCAGAGGATTCGCACATCTTTTCCTCAAATACTTGGCATGAGACAATCGGTTCGTCGGGGTTGCAAATTTGGACGTCTTGGAGAAGCATTAGCTTTTTGCTTACCGAATCAGGAGTATGGAAACTGTTACCAGAGGTAAGGTCCTTGGTCGACTGGGCTGGCGACGGCGGCTCGCTCGTGGTAGACGTGGTTGTCGGTTCGGCTGAAGTAGTCGTGGCAGATGTTGACTCTGGATTCGTGCATTCACACTTTCTGTAGTAGTACGTACTCCAGCACACAGCTTATCGCAGGTATTTTTGACCTAGGCACTGGAGTCTCATCTTACCGGATAGCGGGAAGACTTCCTCCCATCCTGATTACCGTCACGCAAGACTTCCTCTGAGCTTGGGAAGCATCACAGACCAAGGCTTGGCAATCTTGGTCAATTGTGCAGAAGTCAGGAACTTCAGTCTTCTTTCCGGGCTCAACGCATTCGCATTGTCTTAGAATACGATCAGTACGTGCCCCGAAGGTTGGAATACGTTGGAGGTACTTACTGAAATGTTATGGGAATGCTGCTGATGGGCAAGGGTCGGTAGATGCACTTCTTGGCATCTGTTGCTCAGCAGGGTAGTCCTTCGCAATCCTTGTCCTCGTTGCATTTGACTGCAGCAGATGCAGTTAGGGTTTCGCTGGATTGCAATGTTGTTGGTGATCTTAGTGTGGTTGTCACTGAAGTTGCCAGCGTAGACTCCATGGGTGCAGGCTGGAACTCGTTCATGGGACGGCAAAAATCGATGACTGGTTCATTTCCAAGGTTGCGTGTGACCTCCATCGGAGGACACTTCAGAGGCTTGATCTTGTCTCGCAACCGTTCCTTTTCTTTCTGATGGTCTGAGCGAGATGCCCTGCTGGTCATTGTTGTACAATCAGTAAGACCGATCAGAGCGGATCAGAGAATAGCACTCACACGACCTCGTTCGTGTCGCCATTGATGAGGTTGTATGCGACCCTGACGCGTTCAGGCATCGGATAGTCCGCGGGCAAGTTTGATGGACGAAGGTCCTTCGTAGGCCGGCGCTGGAAGGAGGCCCACACTTGGAGGAAGTTTTTCATTCGAAAGCCGACAGAGCCACGATCTGGCGAGGCACTAATGCCGTGTGTAAAGAGTTGTTTGTAATGCGGGTGCCCAAGGAAGTAGGCCGCCAAGCCAGCCTTGATCGAATCAATTACCAAACAAAGAGAAGATTCGAAGCAGAGCGAATGGAGACTTACCACAGCGGGCGCAGCGAAACTCGTACCATCTCGTGGTGTGGTTCCGACTAAGTCGCTGGGATCACCGTTACAAGCGATCACGTCAGTACTCTGCGCGTATACAGTCATACTTCCCTTCCCACCAGCGTCAACTTCCGCACCTCCTGCTGCTTTACCTTCGGGTTCAGAGTTGTGCCCAATTGTTCCGTCAGCATTGACGCCGCCGACGGTAATCAAATGATTCGTTTCCGTACCCAGAAGCTGAGGGAGGTGGTCCCCAAGCCTGACGCCGTTTGTGGCCTCGTTTCCTGCTGACATGATAAACACGACGCCATTCATTTCCATTACGCTCAAGAATGCCTCGAGATCTGCTTTATATTCAGCGAAGCCTAACTCCCCTGTTGAGTTCTTGTTTATGCCTGCATAAACGGCATGGTCAGCGTCCTTGAAGAACAGTCAGTCTTGTACCCGAGAGCTTACCAAAGGAGAAATTAACGACAGCCTTTCCATGCAGGTTTCTTTCCAGTACCTTGCAGCGGATGTGGTCAAGTGCAGTCTTCAAGGCATGGCGACTGATTCCGATGGTGGAGACCTTGCCGCTAAGCTGCTTTGCTGCTCCCTTATGTTTGACCAAGTATAGGTTGGCATTAGACGCAACGCCGAGGGACCTCCCACCCGCAACGCACGCCACTGCACTTCCATGCCCCAGTTCGGAGAATTCCCGCCCAAGAGTAGTCTTCGGTGTTTTCTGGAGCAAGAGACTCGGCCTTGTAGTAGTTAATACCTTGCAGGACAGCCTTGTTGCCGATATACTATGCTTCAACTCTCCGCGGACCATTGGCGAGCTCCTGTAGAACATTAGTCAATTAGAATAAGTCTCGCTATTTCGAAGCGCACCAACCTCATGTCCTGTGTTGAATCCGGAGTCCACGATGAAAATAGTCGTTCCTGCACCTAGAGACGTATCAACCCTGTAGTCCTTGTTGGCGTCGCTAGAAAGGATTCTCTGATGAGAAGCGCTGCCCAGTCGCGTCCCAAGGTCTCGTTTCCTGAACGCGTGAACATCGGTCTTCAAGATGGATATCGCGGAGGACTGAGCCCTTCCCCTTCGACTACTGAGACCATCAGCATGGCGTGGTGCTCAACTGGCTCGCACCAATGATATTCCGTGACTGACCGAACCCATGAGATGGTTCTGATTGCCTCCTCCTGTACGACTGTGAGATTTGTAATATATGAAGGCCAAGCTTTGTCTGTCGGTATAATGTCTTCTGCTCCGCTCATGTACCCGGCATTGCCACCAAACCACTTCGTAAACCTCTTGAAGGCCATGGTGCTGACTCCACCTTATTTGCATGTGATGAGTCGCGGAGCAGAAGGACCGGTGGGAACAGGAAGCATGAAGCCTTCTCCTCGCCCTTTCCCATTGTTTCCTGGAGCAGCGGCCGCATCAGATGATGACGCTGCAGTTGTCGACGTAGACGACGCAACAGCGGCTCTCGTGGAGCTTGAGGGGAGCTGTCCTCCTACAACGGGCACCACGACATTATCCCTGTCTATGTTATGCAAGATGGCGTAGATGTTGTAAGCCTCGACAACGAAGCCCACGCTAGCCACACCCTTGACAAACACGTCGCCGAGCCTCTGGAAGATTCTGCAGCATTTGAGATACTGACTTGAATAGGTTCGTCGATGCTCTCGCCTTGGGATACGCAGATAAGACGACGCTATTGATAGGCTTAAACAATCCCGCTTGATTTCCTTGACTCATGCGGGCTGTCTCCAGTTGACCTTGGAGTTGAGAAGCTTGTTCGGCGAGACTGATGGCGTCTTTGACGAGGTGTTGCAACTCGATAGCTTCACTGAATCCGGTTTCCGCCAGTGGTCCTCCAGGGGCGCTGAGAGCGACGCGAACTGCCTTTGCGCTGAATTCTGATGCGGCCATCGCCAGGGGTCCTGCAGAAGCCGGAGGCCTGAGAAGATCCCTTTCATTGCCTCAAACGGGTTCGATCCAGGACTGCCCAGCACGCCGCCATCACCTCCCTCGCCGGAGTCGAAAGAACGCTGCATGATTTGTACACCATTGATCGTTTTCGGCTCTGACGGGGCCTCGTCTGGTATGTCAATGATTTTTCCTCCCATCTCCAAGGACCCGTATGAGAGAACAGCCGTGCTTCTGTCTTTAAGAAAGATTTCGATGGACTCCTCTGATAGTACTCGGTCCCATCTATCTTAAGTACCACTGGCAGGGGATGCCATTTATGGTTGAACGGCGAGGATCCATCGTTGATATCGGACGTCTCGGAAGGCATGGCGACTGTTGTTGTGGTCACCTCGGATTTCTGTTCTGGACTTTCGTCTCTCCGCTTGCTGGTGGTCTCATGAGTGTTCATTGTTGTGTGAATGTGTTCTGACGTGCTGAGACCACCAAAGGTCACGGGGACGCCGTTCGCAGTCACGGTAGTAACGCTGTTTGGTATCGAGAATGTGCTTGATGCAAGAACCACAGACCCGCCACAGATAAAAATGGGAGGTCCACCTATTAGGACATAGTTCACCGCAGGTCTGTTAAGCGGAACAGGAGAGCCGTCGAGATTCAAGACAGTAACGGCACTGGCAAGGGTTGTCGAGGCAGATGTGATTGTGATACTGGTTAATGTAGTTGATGGCTCGGATTTCGACGCTGTGAAGAGAGCCGAGGTGTTGGTATAGTGTGGAAGAGTCTTCCCAGGAGTGAGTCTTGGAATTGGAGTGCTGCTTGTGTGTGCGGGGAGGGAGAATCCGGCCGAAGCTGGACTTGTCGAGGTATCGACCACCTGGAAAGAGTTGGATGAAGACGACGTCTGTGGAGTGGATGGCCCAGAGACGGTTCGAAGATGCGAACCCGGTTTCACGAGCTTAACGGAATGTCCCGGGGATGGCTCATCGTTCCGAGACCTTTCTTCAGAGACTAACTTTATCAGCCACGATCCGCCTGCGAAGGCCTGACGGAAAAGCTCAACAACTCACTCAGGTATGGTAGGCTGTATGGGAGTAAAGCGAAGGCCTGAATGACTATTGGTGAGATGAAGACTGAGGCTGCAAGAGAACGACGCATGACGTAAAGTTGCAAGTACAAGGTCTTAATTGTGATAGCAAAGAGGTAATCTGGGTTGACTGACCGTCTGATTGTTTTTCAAGGAAACTCCCAGATTTATAGAAAGATTCCATGCAGCGACATCAAGCGTTTTCGTCATTCAAGAACGAACGCAGGTCGTCACAGCAAGATCGCTGGTTTCACAAGTTGGGAGGCATCTAAAGATGGTACTGTCTGCTTCGACGTTCTCTTCCCGATCAATCGCGCATAGCGGGAGGGGCGATATTGAAATGGGGGTGAGTTCAAACATAGCGTTGTGATTGAGGGGGCTACGAAAGCAAGTTCTGCCGCAAATCGAGATTTGAAAGACTTGGACACTGCCAGTTCCCCTTCTGCGACCTGCACCAAGGCCCGCCGACGTCGCCCGTGATATGGTTCAAGTACAATCTGAAGCGTCTCGTGAGCCACTCGCCAATATCGACGAGGAGTAATATCGAGCCGCGTCGAAAGGAGTGAGTGACGAGGGATTGAGTTTCACTCGATCAATGCAAGCGCTGTGGGGTTGGTTGGTGAGAACACACGTGATGCATCCTGCAAGTTTGAGAGGCATCCAACGAGATTAAGCTGGACCCCGATTCTTGCCAAGGTCCAGTCGCGCAGTCGATTGAGTTCCGACAGAAATGTCAAAGCAAGCAGCTCAACTAGCCGCCAACTGTGTGATTCGTCGCCCACACCCGTACATGCAGGTAAACATCAGTGTTGGACGAACCAACCAGATGCGTCTGGTAGCATCAATGTCGAAGATCGTCATTCTTGCACGGGCTCCTAGAAATCAACTTGGGGTCCGGTCGTATTTTCCCTTATCCGAGGGCGCACCCAGTGTCCCCAAAGACTTTTCAAATCCGAAGGACATGAACATGCCAGACGAAAGCCAAGTTCCAACTGCATGTCTCCTGATATCCAGCAGCAATGTTGGTGTGGAGGCCATCAACTTGGGGTCGCGGTTGTTGGACCATGAAACTGCCGAATGCAAGGTCGTCGTCCATTGTTGGAGAATGTCCAGACGCGGATGCGAGCAACTGCCGAGCAGACATTCGCGACAAGGAAGCTAGGCACCTTACGGGCAATGACTATGCCGAAGAAGGCGTCCATGAACTTTACCCATCAAATGATTCTTCTGATAGCTGTTCCAACTTTGCAGCCACCGCTCTCAGCCTGCAGGATTCGACAAACCCACAGCTCCTACTATGACCGACCTTTCACGAGGGTAATACAGTGGCGGGTTTCTGCCTACCAGAGACTTGATGTTTCGTGAGCTCCAGGTTCTGGCTAGACGACTCTGCTGTCATTGACTCTACTTCTCGCCGTCCTGAGCCTCCAATCTTCCTCCTCGTCCTCAAGAAGTGTTTCTCCTGGCAGCCTTACTGCTCGATCGAGCGCAACAGGGAGTCCCCGATGCCGTCCCCTCAGCATGACAAGGCACAACACTAGCTTGCTTCCCGCATGCCATCCACCCGCGAAGCTCATCGCATCATTAGGCAGACCAACTGATATACCCACACAGCCATATGCGGACACCACTTCGAACACGACGTTGAAGACTGAGAAGTGGATTGGGTCTTGGAGGAAGTGTGATGTTTCGATCGTGACTATCAATAACACCGCAAGCGTGAGCAGCCAGAGATCGTGAGCCAGCTGGCCACGGATCTGTTGGCTAACGAAGCTCGTGCGAGATTCGTGCCCTTTGGGTCCAACAGTCCTTGCTGCACCTACTCCCGCGAAACTGAGGGTTTCGTCGAGTAACCTCCTAATGATGCCTGGGGGTTTGACGAGCTCCTTCTCGGCAGACTGAGAACATGAAAAACGAGGCTCATCATCGGCGTAGATGCCTAACGAACGCTCTTCGTAGACGTTGGAATGGCGCATCGTGATGACCACAGGGTACACCGAGACGTACATCATGATGACATACAAGACCTGAAGGCCCGGGTACGCTGAAGAGATTGGGATGAGATAGAATCCGCCGGACCGCACGGCTGTGGCATCAAGTCAGTCCATGGTTTCGGCAGATTGAACCTCGGGGCACTTACCAAGAGCCTGAAAGAGCCCATCTAGAACCCTTGCGCCGACCGGGATAGCCTCGATGACAGGGTTCCCAATGTTGAGCACTTCAAACGCCAACCAGTCAATCCCATTCGTCAGCAACACCATAAAGAGAAGCCACCAAGTAGGTCGTGACGGGAAGAGATTCGTGTACACCCTTCTTGGATACTTCAGAATGAATCCTAGAGTGCTCTTCAAATCTGCCAATGCCCCATCCGCTGTTGTAGCCTCCAAGGCCGCCAATGCCGACCAGAAGATAAGCCTCAAAAACAAGGGGAACGCGGTATTGCCCGCCAAGATGAGCAGGCCCATTGTAATAAGCACAAAATACGCCTGTTGGAATGGAACCACATTGGCGTCAAGCAGAGACATGCCAGAGTTATTGAAGGCCGAGACGGCGAAGAAAATGCCAGCCCACCAAGGATTGGCGCCGTTAGATGTTGCGACAGTTGGCATGTTGTTCGCGATCCAAGCACCGAGGGCCAAGCTTCCCAAAACTTGCCATAATATCGAGTATAGAGGAATGACGATGGACAAGAGGTTGAGAGCGCGATATTCGTGGCCACCCAGACGGGAACGTTCAGAAGCTGTCACAGAATGAAACTGGGCATTGCGGCCCTCTTTTGCGGCGCTCAGGATCGCAAGCCAAGGACGTGGGGCGGGTTCCGTTAATCGGCAGGCGAGACCATTGTTATCGAGCGTGGCGTTATTATCATCAACAGCTCGGACACGTGCAGATACCCCTTTGCCCATCAACTCAGAGCCCGTTGCTTCGACCCTCCTTTTTCCAGGCCTGCGTGCAAAGGGCAAACTACCTTCGCTGCGATCCTTTCTCCGCTCAACCTCGACAATCTCCTCGAACTTCTTTTCGAAAACGTGTTTCCTCGCCGCGACGGTCCAGATAGATACCCAGATGGAGCTTCCAATGATGATAAGTATCCAGAGCATCACCTGCTGCCAAACGGTCATCTGGCTTAGGTTGATAGTGTTGAGCCCAGCCTCCGTCATGGCGGATACGGCAAGGAATAGTGAGTCCACATAGCTGATGCTGCCATGGGGGTTCGACGACGCGTAGAAGACGGCGGAAGCGAGCAGTATTGTGCCAATAAAATATGCGTAATGCAGAGTTATGAAGTTGAGAGGGGGCAAAAAGGATTCGATGGCACTTGTCGGCCAAATTTGCCGTCTCTGATCGCGGTGTTTTGGGGGCGTGACTTCGGTCATGGTCACGATGTAGTCGGTGAGGAGGTTTGGTCATGGTGAGAATTGACCCTCGTCTCCGCCCGATGGGTGTAGACTTCGACGCGATCCTTCGATCAAGATAGCCAAGACTTCCAGATCTCAACTCTCTCATCAGCATGAGATCCGAACCGTGTCCCTGCCAAAGAAGTCGTGCGCCCACCACACCAACCGATCGCCAAGTGAGCGCATGTAACTGGCAGAGTTTACATGCCGCGTCGTTACCGCATCTTGATTTTCTATTTCTTTTTTTCAGCGCTCGAATTGTCGGTGAGCGGGCGTCTGGGGCCAGGTGCCACACCAGAATCAGCGACTCATTCGTCGAAGCATTCAAAAGCTTTGCCTAAAGAGGCAATACCGTCCGTTGAGTCGGGGCTCTTCATCTCGCTCGGCGCGCGCCCCACCGCAAACTCATCTTCACCGAGCATCTTGACCGAGGGATGTACCGACAACTGAATGACGAGACTCACCCGCAATTGGGACACTTCAGCTCTGGCAAGCCTGTAGAAAGATTTGAGCGGAAGGCCAGCCTGCTCACTACGGGCTGCCTACTTTCTCGGAGCAGCCCCGTCAACAGACTGCAATTCTGAAGCCGCTGTGAAACGGTGTTGGCCCCTGAGTCGAGGGTCGCTTGTCGAGGGCCTTGAAAGCTCACGATCACGTCACTTCACGCATTCGGAGACTGCAAAATGATCCGGGCCAGACCATTTGATTCAAACACCCTCCTCAAGAACACCCAGCTACCGTGTCAAAAGACACCAAACCCAGCCCAACATAAACCAAGCTCCTCAGTCCCTTTTCAGTTTTGTTCGCTAGATAAAACAAAATGATACATCATGCCATGCTCCTTGGGAGTCGTAAAACACCGATGGGAATCATAGAGACAAAGTAAAACAAGAGAAAACACAGCCCTGGATCCTAGGAGATGCTGCCATCATCAACATCATACTCGACAGCCTAGAAGCCGAGGAGCTGGTTCCAGGTGTCAGCGACAGCGGCGCTGCGGTCGCCGGAAGCCTCGATCTGGGCCTGGGCGTCCTTGCACTTGGTCTTGGCGGCGTGGTTGGCCTCGCAGACGTTGGTGAGCTGGTCGCAGATTCGGTTGGTGATGATGTTGGGGTTGAGGGCGTCCTGCTGGCCCTGAGCGACGAGAGGGTCGGTGGGCAGGAAGGTTCCCTCGTCGGCCTTGCGGTTGCCGCGGCCGAGCTGGAAGTCCATGGTAGGAGTGCACTTTCCGAAGTCAGCGGAACCAGTGGCGCCTCCAGCGTTGCCGGCGTCGGCATTGCCGTTGTTGGCGTCTCCCGTGTTGGCGTTTCCAGTGCTGTTGGCGGCGTTACCAGTGTTGGCACTGTTGTTGTTGCCGGTGTTGGCGTTGCCAGTGTTTCCACAGTCAGCAGCGTCATCAGCGGCGTTGTCGGCGTCGTTGTTTCCAGCATCAGCATTGTCGTTGTTGGAATTGTTACCAGCGTTAGCATTGCCGCCAGCAGCACCACCACCAGCAGCTCCTGCGGTGGTGAAGTTGGAGAAGCCTTGAGCCGTCATGACGTCGGCAACAGACAAGCCGGTGGCGTCGAAGGGGTTGGTCTTGGACGTAGCCGAGTTGGCGTTCTCGGTGTCGGCACCGCCAACGGCAGGGTCGACGAGGGGAACGATACCACGGAGGGCCTCGGTGGCGGGAAGAGAGGCATCGCCGCAAATGTTCGGGATGCTGACGGCGAAGGGGTTGAAGTTCTGCTCGGCGGCAACGAGCTCCTTGGCGGCGTCGATGACCTCCGGGCTGTCACCAAGCTGGGTGACGAACTTGTCCGCCAGAGTGAGCTTATCGCAGGGGTTGGCGGCGGCGAGGAGGACACCCGGGATACCACCGGCGAGAGTGGCAGCCTCGCCGGGCTGGCCGACGTTGTTCAGAGCCTGGAAGGCGGCAACGGGGGCCTGCTCCTGGCCGAAGCGGGCTTCGGCAACGGCCAGGAGGGCTGAGATGAGCAGGGCCTTGTTGGAGTAAGACATTCTGATGTTGGGATTGCTTGAGAATTTTGGGTCGTTTAAACAACAGAAGACCGGATGATCGAAAGAATCGAAACGAGATTAGAAGTTAAGTTGGAAAAGACCGAATAGTACCGGCTAGCGGCTTGTAGTTGGATCGAGACATGAAAGAGTGTCGAGAACGTAAAAAAGAAAAGTTCACAGAACTGAAAGATCGAAGGGGAGAGAGTAGGGCGTATGCTTGGTTTGCAGGATGAGGAGAGGAGGTAAAGAAGAAACGACTGAAGCGGCGGGATGGACGGAAGCATTATATAGATGGGAGACGGACGATGTCAAAATAGATTTTGTTTCTGTGATCCAAGACGGCTTGCGTGCGGTTGCGCATGGGCTTCGAGAACGGGGCCAGAACGAGACGGAGGAGTCTGCGATGATGACACCCCTTGACGGGCCATCCCCCGTCGTCCCCTTCTCGGCGACCATCTCATGGACGAGATGCTCCAGTCCACATCTCTCAATCATTGACCATCAAGCGCGCCCATCTCATGGAACGACGACAAGGATAGTCACAGAGAGAGCGTGTCCATAAGCGGAAGCCATGAAGAAGCCCCAAGTTCCAACGGCCATGAGTCCCCCTAACGGCGATCATACTACAGCATTGGACGGACGACGTGGTGCAGAGGCTTGAACGTCACGGGCCAGCACCTCAGGTCGTCGCATGCCCAGAGTGTCGTCCCAACTGGCCTCACACGCAGATGTCTCATGTTGCCTGGACTGAGGATTAGCCCAGGGACCCAGGGGGGGTTCGGATGGCGGTCTCCGTCCGAATTCTGCGCGGACTTCTGCAGGACTTTTATGTGCGAGTGTGTGTGTGTGTAAGTGCGTGAGTTGATCGGGTATCCAGCCGAAGAGTCATGGAAGCGCCTTGCACGTCCAGCATCATGGCTTGCTTCATGAGGCACCTTTGCCCCGACCGGGGTGTGGCCGGTCAGCGTGCTAACCCCGGGACGCGAGATGACGAAAGAGAGGCGAGATGATGGGAATTGAGGATATGGAAGAGGAAGCATCCGACAGCGTGGGTTGAGTGAAAATGCGCAGGCGACTGGAGGCGAAGGGGGTTCGTTGCGCTGCAGCGGCGTGCCAGCCGGCCGTGAAAGGGTTAGCGTGCGCCCCTAAAACGGCCTGGAGGTGGCGCCCCCCCCCCCCCCCCCCCGGGCCCGACCGAGCGAGCGCATTCGCCCCCGCCGTGCTGGGCGCCCCGGATCTAAGCGGGCCCGGGGCTGCTTGTTCTTCTCGACCCTCGGCGCAGATGTCCAGCTCCAGCACTCCAACCCCCCCCGGCACTCTCTAAAACGCCGTATCGAGTCCGTATCACTGTGGAAGAATCCACTGGGGGCCACAAAGCAGAATCCAGCAAGTCGGGGGGAGTCACCCACTTGGAGAGGCCATGATGGCTTGAGGCAATTGGTGCGGTGTGTTGTCGGCAGACGGCGGGGCAAAAAGGGAGTAATGCGAGATGATGCTGCGACTCTTTGGAGACTTTGAGTGTGTCTACTGGAGGGGAAGGGTAGACGTTGAAGCGATCTCATTGCTCTTGTGAGCTGTCAAGGTTGTGTTGTGGCGTGCAGTCAGTCATGGAATCTCGCTGGAAGGGTGCCATCTGATGGAAAGCAACTGTTAATCCGCAGAGAGGCCTTAAAACCCAGAGGATGTCAAAGCGATTTCGAAAGATGCACGAAGGGCAGATACGAGTCGTTTCAGTAAGCTCATTAGCACTCGTGGGATGGGCATGGGTCCAAGGCGAGGAGGAGGGAGTGAGGCTGAGGTAAACTGCGCTTTACGCTTGGTGTCTCGCATGTTTGAGGGACGAATTAATTAAACTAATCTATCGCAATGCTTGTTCAGTGGGCGACAGATGGCCGGCCCAGGCTGTCGGCCGCAGTTAATCTAATTCCCTACGATTCCACTGCCGTGGTCTACGTTCCCCAGATGATCCAGCAGTGTATTACATCGGAAGCTTTTTTTTTTTTTTTTCTTTGGCACTTCATTGGGACATTTCCGCGGATGTGATGATAGCGCGCAAGAAGAGAAACGTTCGTTTGTTTGGAAGAATCTGGATTTCATTGACATCTCGTTTGGACCTGCTGGTAGAGCTTTCTCCATGCCGTCGATCCAGATTGACTTTCAGCGACTGATTGTCGGCTGGCTCTTCCTTTCGTCAACACTTGCTCCATCGCCTCTCTGCTTGTCTTGCTTCTCTTCTCTTCTTCTCCCCTGACCCTGCGATTCAGAACGAGTATGCGCTTGGGGCAAATGATCATCCTGCGAGAGCCTAACCGCCATTTCTCCCTTGTCTAAATCCTCGCGCCCAGCAGAAGACGTGCCGTGCCCTGTCTTTATTGAGATCTGGTCGGCTCCGTCCACTGACCTCCCCCAAAAGCTGCCGACACGAGGCAATCCGTGGTCGCGCTGGGCCCCGCGTCACAAGTTCGGGTCTCGCAGGGACCAGTGCGATCCCTGAAGAATCCAATGGCACTCTCAGCCGCACCTTTGGCGCGGTTCGCTGTGGTTGAGATCGCATCGATCAAACAACCTCATCAGGGGTTCCTGAGACGACTCCAAAACCGACCGGGTCTCAACCCACGATCTCGACAAGTTTCTCTCGTCTTCCGCAACGACTTGCCTATTTCGGCAACTTAGACGGCCCCAGTTCTTGCTTGACCGACAATTCATCCCGTCCATCTCATACACAGGAGCTATCGGCTGGTCGATTTTAAAGCTCGAATCCTGGCTTTCTGCGTGTGTTGGTCAGCTTTTCGACCTCACCACCCGGGTTCGGTTGACAGGCCCGCCAAGCCGTACGGGGCGAAAGACAGTTTTTCAGCTTCGTTGCCAAGAGAACGCGTCTTATCTGTGCGTTTCTAGGCAAAGCAATCTTTTGCCTCGTTCGACCCTTTTTGGGCATTTTCCCGACGGTTCAATTAACTCCTGTCATGCTGGGATTCTGGGAAAATGTCCTGCCGTCTTGCCAGACGCAAAATGCCCAGAAACCAAGATTAGGTTATATGGCCATTTGGTCCCTACTTTCAAGACAAAGAGCGTTCAAGACAAGGAGCGTTCTTGACTCTCGCTTTGGCACTGTTGAATATCAATGCTCCAAGCGACTGGGAATCCTGAGTAAGGGCCATTTTCTCCTCCGCCCAGGGGAACCGGCTGTACTTCGGTCTAATCCGAGTTGGAGAGCCAATCTCAATAGCGAGTCCTAAATCTCTCAATCCGTCACATCTCTCGTCTTCTTCCGAGTCAGCCCCCGTCTCCGTTCAATGTCTTTCGACCCAGTGCTCATCGCATAAGACTCAACGCCTAAGACGATCTCCACAAGCCTCCCCAGCCTCAAGAGCTCGCCGAACTCTCGAGCTTGCCCGACTCACATCATCGTCCGAAAGTCCAGACGACAGCCCACCACCGCCCTCTCTCCTTCCCTTCAACCCCTAGATCATATCTGCCGCCTACGTTCCGTCTGAAGCCGTCGTCAGCGCGTTGTGCGTCCACCCCAGCCGCATCCTGCCCTGATTTCCATCCGATCTCTGGTTTGAGGAACGCGGGACCGTGTGCTGGATTTCACCATCGTACGTAATTCTGTTTTCTGCCGATTTCTCTGCCGACGAGCTTCGGCCAGGCTTGGACTCGAGTTCATCGCATATTCAACAAGCTATGTGATTAGTTGAACCCATTATGGCTGTTCTCCATCATTCTTATCTGTGAATATCCTCCTTCGTCTTTTGTAATCGGCACCCACGCTTCTTTGCGCCCTTTCTACCGTGAATAGCATCTCCTTTTCCCAGATCTACGTATATTTTACTCGTGCTTAATTCTGTCAAGCCTCAATATTGCTCGCCCATGAACTTCACTTCGTGTCGCGATGCTCATAGCAGTCCACCGTTCATTAGCCGATATGCTATTCATTGCAGTTGCGTCTTCCGACATTGTGCATTTGATACAGCAATACTAAATCACCATATAAAGACCTTATTTTCAGGTTTGCTCATGCCACGAGTCAAATGATCGTCCAATGGCCTTAACCTCACAGCCTAGCGTATCCCATTCATCGCCGCACCCACAAGACAGCCAGAGTCGTTCTTCCAGGGTCATACAGGCGTCCAGCAATTCAACGCGGATAAACATCATACCCAACAACTAACCATGCTCTCTCGTCGTATTTGAAACTATTTCCTAGCTCAACAGACCAAAGTAGAGGAGGCACTGGGCTCTGCTGAAGCCTTGGCAGTCTCTGTCAGTCAATATCCCTTGTTCTCTTTACTAGGGATGCTACAGAAGTTCGAGAGCAGCCCCTCGAGGTACTGAACGTGTCAAAGAAGAGTCGAGGTCGATTTCTTGCGGGGCCGTCGTTGCGCGGTAAACTAGTGTGATTGACTGGGCATAGTCGACAGCCTCCGCCCAAAGGGTTCTCTTTGCAGTTTGCGTGCTATGAGCCTCAGTCAAGACCACTCGATTTCGAGGCAGTAGTTTTTCGAAAAGTTGCAATTGATCCCTGCGTCTCTTATCGCTCTGCACAACTGACACAGAGAGAGTCGATGACATTGCTAGTCAAGCCAACATTCCCGCAGTCTGGCCGCGTCGTTCCTTGACACTTATGGATCCTCCAATGTAGCTGTGGAGGGGCCTTCGGCTACGAGAAGTCAAGGTTTCCGCGTGCTCCTACATGACGTTGCGGAGCTCTCTCAGGAGCACAGGAATAGCTGTAGGTACAGAGTTTGACTGGATTGTTCGGGGCCAGCCGAATGCGTCACCCTACACCTTGTATGATATATCGAAGATAAAGGAGTGACATCCTCTTCTCGGTGGACTGTATGGCTCGGCTCCCCTCAATCTGCGTAGAAACTCGCCCTTGCAATTCAGCGTGTGCACCACTTGACCAACGTACTAATCGTGTCTTGTCTGTTTAGTAGAAAACAGGAGATTAAGATCGTACAAGTAGTTTTATCCCTTTGAAAGACCTGTTTGAATCCAAGCCTTGTAAGTTATCAGGTTGGGAAATGGCTTCAGGGTCGGGACGAGTGCCAATCTAATCATTGCAAATTGCAACAGTGGTCGGCTATTCCATGGGTTCTGTCGGAACAGTAGGATCTGTCGGAACAGTAATAGATAGTGATATATCAATGCTATCGCTAAGTTCCCTTCTCCTCCCCATGCGTGGAGATAACTCCTTATAGGTAGAGGTGAGGAGTATTCTGAGATAGTATATATATTATAGATAATAGAAGTTCCTACTTAATTAATACGCCTTCTATAATAAAGATATTTAAGCTCTGTTCAAGTTTATTAAATAAGGATTTCTTATATATATCTTTTATTTGGAAATTTTTCTTTCCTTAGAATATGTTTAAGCTTCCCTAGTTTTCTATATAAAGCTATTCTTACTTTATATAATAAATATTTTGAAAGTTTCTCCTCTTCTAAATAAATCTTCTCTCTATTTTTCTTTGTTGTTATTTTTGATGTATTACCTCAATTGAATGATTTTCTTTTACTTAGTCTAATAAATTTCTTTAGTGTCTTCCTAATTATAAAGTTTTATATATTAAAAGATATAAAAATAATTCTATTTATTACTACTATAGGGCTTAATACTCTGGTCTATTAAGGATAACTATGAATAAGGTATTAGTTGAAGTTAATATAGTAGTAGCTTTATTTTAAATTAATCTAATAGGAATATTTCATTGAAAATAGTAGTAAATAGAGATGGATATACTAATATTGATCTAGAAAGGTATTTAAATATTGAAGAAGCCTATAAATATTCTATTATATTTAAAATAGCTTTAATAGTATTTGCCTTAATTAGACTATTTATTAATTAGAATAATAGAATTAAATAATAGATAGTAATATATCAACATTATCACTAAGTTCCCCTCTCCTTTCTATGTGTAGAGATAACTCCTTATGGGTGAAGGTGAGGGGTATTCTGAAACAGCATATATATTATGGATAACGGAACTTTCCACTCATCTGACAGGTTCCTCTCTAGAATATGCTCAACCCATCCTTGAGATATTAAGATGAAGGTCTTGAGTGTATTTCCACGGACAATTCCATGATATGAGTTTTGAAACTTCTCATGTGTACGGTCTTCAGCGGAAACTACGGCTGAATATGTTTTCCGTGAGTGCGATGCCCTCAAGGCGGGGAGAAGCAAGGAGGGGGGTATGAGCAGAGGAGATCATAAGATAGGTAGACAGAGACACACGTATGTACTAGTGAGGACGTGCTCAGATCAATCAATGATAGCCGCATTGAAGAAGGGTTCTTTCGTCCCAAGATTTTGCTCAAAAACATGTTGCACGCTCTCCAACCGGTGAACATTTTGGATTTGCGGACGCCTACTTGATACGTGAGGAAGCCATTCGTGCACTTTCCGAAAAGTTCGACTCTTATCGTGGCCATTCCCGCCAGGATACTTTACCACCCTCTTCTCAAACGCATCGTCTGTTTCCGCCCAAAATTTGAGCCTCTCGGTCGTGCCCGTAATATGGCAATTTGATATGTTTCTTTCTATGGTCTCGGTGATGGTAGTAGTGGTGGTAGTATTTAATCGCCGGGGCGTCCTCTCATGAGGCAAAGGGCGCCCGCGTCGAGCCCACTATAGAATATACGCTAGAGCTAAATCTAAGGATTTTTTCCCCCTCGTATAACCCTAAGTATGCTGAGCAGGAGTATCCGTAAATTTATATTTGTAGTTGTATAGCCTGAAAAGAGCACCGCAGCGTAGGCTGCAGTAATGCTAAAGGGTATTAGTCCGCTTATATATATTACTGCTAGCTAGTATATTAAGGCTATATATTGGTACGTTCCTCTTTTAGGAGTAAGAGCGTGGGATCTCTACGCTTGCGCTTCCCCATAATAGATAAGCAAGTAGTAAGTATAAGGCCTACTGAGAGCAGATCTTAAGAAAGAAATTAGTATCCTTAGTATACTTCAGGAACGACTACTATTTTTTCCCCAGCTACTTATAAACATAGTTTTCCCTGCCGAACTAGGGGGAGCCGCGCGCTCTCGGTGATATGGAAGCCAAGCATCGTGTTGCAACCTTTACTAGCCTCAGAGTGGTCATCTGAACACAAGGATGCTCCGTCATCTTCATCAAAAGATTCATCATACTGTATTCCATAATCGCACCAACATGCCAACTGAGCTGAGCAGTAACTTGTCTTAGGCGGCTTCCTTTTGTTTTATTTATTTCTTTTCAAAAGCTGTCCGTCAGTTCGACCAGCTTTAGACTTTCGACGTGGTATCGTGGCGATTTCGTCGAGGAGACCGTCGATCGGCTGGTCATGGCGAAGTGTAGGTTATCGAAATAGGACCAGATCAGCTAGAAGCAGCGCGTTATCTCAGATCGTAGATGTTATGAATTCGGGGTGTTCAGTCAAATCGTGATCCAACGCAATGCTGAGGCGACGAACGCGGGCTCTGAATTCGGCCTAGAGAGATCTGAGATCTTTCAGCACGTTGATGTGTGGACCTCTCATGTTGCGCCGGACCTGGGCCACGTTGAACCAGCCATCCTCGAAGGTGTACGTCGGGAAGCGAAAGAAATTCCGAGCGAACACGAAGTCGAGTGCTTCCTCTCGTATCTGGCGATACATAAGGAAGAGAGATGGCTGTTGGTAGTAATAGTAAAGTCTATCTAGATGGAAAGTTTTGTATACCTATCAGCGTTGCTCTAAGTATAAACTTTCTAATAAGCAATATAAGCTAACTAAGCAAAGTAATGCTATTATTACTTCCTAATTAAGCAAGTTATTACCCCTTAGAATTATTAAATCCCTAATATCTTATATCTATATAGATCTAGCTAATAGGAGGCTATAGATTAGCCACTGCTTATATATCTAGCCGCCTCATTCTACTCAAGTTCGGGGTCCTGAGGCGTGGAGGAAACACCTGGTCCCCTCCTCCTCCCCCTAACTCGCCTGTTTATAAGGGAGGATAGTTATAAGAGTAATTGTTAGAGTAGTTATAAGAATAATGTTACGACCCGTTATGCAAGAATAACAACTAACTAACCAGCTAGACGACGGACGGTTGGGGCAGGACATTTATATTGCAGAGTTATAGGAACACTAAGGACTCCCACGGAACGGAAGAACTATAGTATAAGCTATATAATAATAAAATAAGACTAAGCACTGAGCGCTTAGTAAGAGAAACTAAGCGCTTACCTATAATTACTAAGCGATTACTAATAGCTAATTAGTAATTAGTAATAAGGGTAAAAGAACTATTTAGAACTTATATATAGTATAGACTTAGGACTCCTAAGAACAGACTTCTATAGCTCTTTAGCAATTAACTTCATAATTACTCTAATAAGTACTCTCAGCTTTATTTTATACTATAACCCCCTTATGAGAATTATAACTAATTACTATACTCCTTAAACCCTAAGATTTATTTAGTAATATAATATAGTAAGACTATACTATTATTCTAGCATTATCCCTCAGCTTCTATTAGTAAAACCCTACTATTAGATAGCTAACTATAATACTTTAATTGCTCCTATTTAGTAAGTTAACCTTTAATACTACTAAATAGTATAAGATAGGAATTATATTAACTCCTAATAATAACGCGTAGTAAGCTAATAACGCTAGGAACGCATAACCCGCAGCCCTAAGAACTGCGAATAACTAATAGGCCTAGATAGCTCCTATAGATACCTAGGAAATAATAAGCCTTTAATAGATATATGATATGATCCTCTAGCTTTAATAGGAAAACGTGCAGCTAGCTACCTAACTTAGACCTAAGGCTAAGTACCTAGAACCTGCTCTATACTCAGGAGAGCCAGGAACCCTTTAAGGATTCCTTACCTATACCTAAGCCTACTTTTATTACTGTATTACCTTATTTTAAGATAAAACTATAAAAGTTTACTAAGCTACCTCCTTTCTTAGGGGAGATACCCTCACCTAGTTTAAACTATTAATAAGAGACTAGCTAGGCAGCTTATATAATTAGTAAGATAAAGAAACTTAGAAAGTATTTAGGAAGTATAGCGAGTTTGAGAAGAAAATTTAGGAAGCTTTTAGAAGTCTAGATAAAGAACGAATTACTAAATACAAGCTTATTAATCTCATATAAAAGGGATTAGCTAGTAAGTATGCCGCTAAGTTCTAATAGATTTTATCTAAGCTAGATTAGAGAGAAAAAGCCCTAATAGCTAAGTTTTACTAAGGCCTAAAGGAAGAAGTTAAGAATAAGCTTATATAACTTAACTGCCCTAAGGAACTCCACTAGTATATAGATACTATAGTTAAGATTAATAACTATCTCTATAAATAACGCCTTAAACGCAAAGGATAGTCCACTTAGAATAATAAAGTAGGATGAAATAATAATAGAAGAAAGG